>VWPW01014075.1:0-226447 GCA_013389825.1 Crypturellus undulatus | reverse complement strand
AGAACAGCAAAAGGTACTTGATGAAAACTCCGAGCGAGTGGATGTTGTGTAAGGCTACAGTTGATATTTATTGACATATTGGTGTTTGGAAGCTTTGCAAAGATTAGGCCATACCTGGCCCTTGAGCCCATGGCAACATCAATGGATGTTCTGCAAAGATTCCTGCCTTTAGCATTGTCATCCTTTATCTTAGTAAACATCAAAATCTGAGCACAAAAGACAGAAAATGAGCTATCGATTTTCCAGTATTGTCTTAACCTGCAGCTTAATTGAAGGTCAGTATATGTATTCCTGTCAAAGGCAGGCATTCATTGTGGGTGTCTGGCATAAAATTCGCCTCAAGAGGGAGAGCACAGATATTCTTCAGGCAGTGCACAAAAGGATAATATGCAATCCAGCAGTTTCAAACATTCTCTAAGGAAAATTGAAGCATGGAGAAGAAAAACTGCAAAGTAATTGGTTTAGATGTCAAAAGCTTTAGAGAAGAAGGGGGGAGAAGAGAGAGAGAGACAGAAAAAGAGAGAAAAAGAGAGAGAGGGAGAGAGACAGAGAGATGAATGTGTGTTTGCCATTATAAGACAACAAATAAATTGTCCCTTTAAAGGAAGTGGATGACTGCCTCTCTCCCTCTGTGTTGTTCTTTCTCTTACTGAAGGATGTACAACTGCAAATTCTCCTTCTCCTAACACTGTAAAATAGTAGCTTTTGTGTATAGAAGTAGCTTGCTTTATTAGAAGACAAATGTAGTATGACAGTAAAACAGAAGTTGTCAGATAATAAACAGGAAGGAAAACACACATCTTGCACTTATTTTCTGGTTTTACTCTTACTTTGCTTCCTTCATCATGCTCCCCTTCATGAAGGATCACATTTTGTCATTCCAGACTTACCACTCAAGAAAGAAGCTGTAAATACTGTTTCTTAAAGAAATAATGTACCCTTCTATTCCCAAGACCTTCCAAATCATTTACTAAGGTTGTAACCCTCTTTCATTAACCTGCTTGGGTCTCCATCTAAATGAATGTATCTTCTCCTGATCAGTCAACAAGATCAAACATTCTACTTCTTCCTAATAGAAGATCTGGCACAGTGAAAAAGGAGAGATCCGTTCCAGTTATTTAGCTTAAAATTGCATTGAAACTCTTTAAAAGAGGACAGTCAATCTCAAAAGTTTTGCCAAAACCAGGTAGTCACACATGAACCCTTCATTTCTGTAAGCATCAGGCGTTTTGAACGAGTTGCAGTCTGCTGTCCAGGGATGTCTGCATGGTCAAGAGAATACAGAGCAACCTCAACATCAGATAATTCAGACTCAATCTGCAGTATTTTTGCATTTGAAAGAGGACAAGAGTACATGGCTTTCAACTGGGGATTACTAAAAGGGATGAGGTACCTGTATTCATTTGATCCAGAATAAATGTATGAACAGTTACTAGCTATCAGCATTGCATATCTGAAATCTCAAACCTTTTGCATTAGTGCATGAAAAAAAAAAAAAAAAAAAGGTGAAACACAGGTAAAAATAAACATCTCTGTAGCCCTTGAGTGATATTTCAAAACTTTAATAATCTGTAAGTGCTCACCAGGAAAAACAACTGCTCAAGTCCTGGAGGGACAAAAGAATTCACCCTTTTTAGATGGACTAAATGTCTTCAGATACTACTATGCTTGGCCATATAAACTCAAAATAAAAGGCAGAGATGTTTTATTCAACAAGCATGAATTTGTTTTTCATATCATGACACTTTAATAAAGTCACACTTTTCATTTGATCTCTAACCATCTTTGGACCTTGCCTTGCTCAGCTCTTTGAACAGACACTGAATGGATACATGGTACATATTTTATAATGCGGTTATTAAGTTCATCATTGCAGATTCTGATATCAAATTCTGTCTGTCATTTATGATAGCCAGCATACTTTTGGAGGCTTAAACTAATGAATCTGTTCCTCATTGTTAAAAATGTATGGGATGATATTGCAGTAGAGGGGCTCCAAGAATGTAGATTTGTATCCAACCTAACCTGTCAGCGCCGGTTCTGTGGCACACAGCAGGGTCCTAGGACTCCTCGCACATAATCTTGTGCTCAGAATAGTGCCATGAAACATGCACAATGATGTGGAACAGCACAGAAGCCACCGTAGCAGGCAGATGAGACTGGAGCATTACTTGCAAATGATAATTTTACGAGTCAGCTCTGGTGAGCAGCCCAAATGAATGCTAATATTTTGTATGACACCTTTGTACACTTCTTTGTACTACAAGAAAACATTACTGTTTCATATTACTCAAATATCTTAATATTCTGTGTCTAAAAATACAGGAGGCAAAATTATTATAAATGAGGGAGCAAGAAAAGTCTCAAGAGAACCGCATAAGTAGTAACAAAAGAACTTCAGATATATGGAAATATCAAAAAAGAAGACTCCCTTTCTGTACCTCGTGGAATTTGGAAGGCTTATTAGCTAACGGAGGGGTGTAGCCAAGGAAAAGAGCCATAAAACTGCTTCAGAGAGACAAGTGAGAAAGAAAGGAAAGGAAAAGCCTGTGTCCGTGTCAGCATTAAAGGCAATCACGCCTACGAGGGAGTGAAGGTCAGCTTCACATCATACTGGACTAGATGAGCACAGTCTGTCTTAAAATCTTCAGGAAAGAGCACTGTACTTAATTATGTATTTAGTTATTCCATCTCAGAACATGTGTCAAAATGGTATATGTGGTACCTGAAATCCATAAAACTTATAGTCTCAGAAGATAAAACAGAAAAGAGAAGAATATTTCAGAGAAGAAGGGAGTAGATGATGTAAATAAATAAATAAAAGGAAATAATTTTCCTGCTTCCTAAATGAAGGTGTGTGGTCTGGTCTGAATTATTCCTGCAGCTGAATCTGTATCACAGAACACTGCAAATCACGGCTGACTGATGTAGACAGGGTTCAACTGGTACTGAAGAAGCAAAGCAAAGAGCAAAACCCTTCCTTAATGCCTGAACACCTTCACAGCCAAGGGAGGGTGAAATTCTACATGACACAGTCACCCGGTGCTGACTCCGTGCACAAAAGCGATGCTGTATGGACATAGAATACCTTATCTCGTGATATTGTTCTCATGGAAGATTCATTCTGCTAAGATTTCTTGCTGTTTCTTCTGAAAACAGATTTCTCCCCTCTAGTCCAGACTGTGTATTGTAGTTACTACAGAGGTCAGTATACGGAACTGCAGCAGGAAGGCTGCTGCACGCCTTTCTAGTCATGTCTGTAACTCATCACCACCTCTATTTTTTGGATCCATTACAATGAATATAGAAAGAATCTGTTTGGAGGCTTACATCACATACAAAATCTCCTATACCTTCTTTCTAGATTCACAACTCTTTATAGTAACTCTTATCATGATAAGATTACCCCCTAGAATGGATTTTGTAATTACCACCCTTTTTCTGCTGCCCAGAGGGCTCACCTACCTCCTTTTTTATTACAGTATGTAAATTAAGGGCTGAGTGTCCACATCTCAAATGAAGACATCTATTATTAAATTCAGAACAACTCATATATTTTGAGGGAAGATTAAAGAACACTGAGCATTGACTTGTAAAGTAGAAAACAAAACTCAGCAGCTTAAAAATATATTTATCATTTCAAGTAAAATACAGATGAGATGTAGAAATCAGGCTGTTTGCCAAGAGTTGGCTTTTTATATATGAACATATTCTGATATAAAGGCTCAAACTCAGTTTTTCAGCATACGCTGCAGAATGACAACCACACCAGAATTCCATCAGTGCCTAGAGAATATGATCTAATGAAGAACCCAGAAAAGCAACTTGATTTTTTCTCCTACCAAAGTTTAGGTTCCAGCATTATAAAGACACTGCTGATATGCCCTACCTTCACAGCAGGAGTTGGTTTTTACTTTTTAATTACTAGGAAGCTGAAAAAGACTTGACTTCCCAAGAGAAAGAGGACTTGAAATTCAGCCAGCTCTGCATGATCCTACAGAGACAGCACAGGTTACATTTCTATACTGTGATCAAAAGCCTAAAAGAGATGACCAGAAATGCATTGAATTTAAGCGCTCTCATTTCCTATTTAGGAACTAAATCACAGATGCTGTATTTTGCCTCCAAATTTTCTGGGAGAGGTTCTTAATGATATTCATAAAAATGAGAAAGTTTAAAAACATATGTGTTTTCCTAGTTAAACGATTTAATTACATTTATACAAGGTAGCTTTTACACTTTTTTCCTCTTTTTTTTTCCCCCTCTCCTGATTCCACTAGTAATTTCTAGAGCATGGCCTTCAACACAGGCTTGATTTTGCCTGGTTGTATGTAATAGCTTTGTTATCAGAGGCTAACTATGAGCACCAAAAAAATGTTGGATTTGAGAAACAAATCCTGGGTCTGACAAATTTAGGAAGAGAATTCTCAAATCTTGAGCTGTTGATTTTGGCCAGGCATAATAGTTTGGTTTCTCTTTCCAGAGAAAAAGTGAATGAAGGGACTGGTGAATGTTACTTAAAACATAATTCTTCTCAGAACAACTTTAAGTACATAGTTATTTGAACTATTTAAATGAGACAATTTCCACATATGCAGAAAGATCTTCCTAAAGCCAAAAAGAAAAAAAAAATTCTACTTGAAATGTCTGATGATGACTTTTAACAAAAATATGTGTTTTCAGTGGCTCATGCCTTTAAACATTTATTATAGAAAATATCAAGAATATTTCTCTACAGGGATATACTTAACTCCCTTTGGTTTTGGTGCTTGTTTTCTGGGTTTAAGGGATAAAACTTGGCATTAATAGTTCCAAAAGGAGAAAAGAAAAACTCTTAACTTCAAGAGAGAATTGTTGAGAAATCAAACAACAGAGATTTCGTCCCAGCTCATATGTGCAAAGCTTTGGACTTTTCATCATCTGTGAGTGTTTGGGAGCAAGTTCACCAGTAAACTTCTGTACAATCTCTCAGTCTCTCCCACTAAGCCCCCACAATCTCCTGTTGCACAAACAGGGAAGAAAATCCTGCAGGGTTTGTTCAGCAGATTCTCTGTGCTTTTTAACTCTTCCCAAGGGATATCTGTGTATCTGATACCTACTCGCTCTTCTGCCCTCTTCGTTAAAGGCTGTGCCATATGAATATATTCACTTCATTACCCAAGGGTAGTTCCCTATTTCTATACTAAGCTGTTCTGAGAGATTTTGGCATAAAATCTCCTATAGGTTTTGTAAACAAATGTAAAAATGATTCTTGGTCTCAGACCAAGAGTTTGTATTGCCAACAAATGTTACATCCAGAAAGCATATAAAATGTTGGATGAACTTCAAATATCAAAGAATTCACTATAAATTCCTTTGAGCTCAAAAGCATATACATTTTTGAGAAGCCAAGGCCCAGAACAAAAAACAACAGCAAAAAAAATTCATTTGTGTTCGATGTTGCATCCACATTTCTTTTTTCCTCAACTCTTCTTTCCTCACAAATTGTTTCCACTCTATACAAATTTCAAAATTTCTTTTTTTTTTTGTATGAAAAATCAAATAAAATTTCTATAAAGATTAACTTTTTTCCTTATCTTCACTATACCTCAAGTTCTTGTTCCTTAGTCCTTCAGAACAGAGACAAAGCTATGGTTATGTTTTATGTTGTCACCAGAGTTGTAACATTTAAAATACATCTCCACAGGTAAGTTACACTATCACTCAATACAGATGAATATATTTATTAAAAATCTTGTGGTTTTTTAGTGCTTTCTTTACAGTTTGTTACTTAATTGCAAGTGATTTCAATTCTCCATATCCAATCCACATCCCGAAAGATTACATAGAGCCTATACAATAACAGAAGAAGATGCTTCTGCTTCCTTAGCCTCTGTTATATCTTGACAGTTGCTTTTATCATTTGACTATACAGGAATTACCAAAGTGATGATCATCAATACTCACTTTCTGGCTGACGTTTGATTTTTTATTAATAAAGTATAAACAGGAGGATGTTCCAACCTGTTTGAAACGGGCTATTCAAATAGCTTGCTGTAAAAGTTTCCTTAGTCTACACCGAAAATCTTTTTTCAGAAAGCCAAATCCAAATTACATTTGGGTGGGCAAGAGCTATATGTCTGGTTATCAGCTGTTCCACCTTGTCCTTTCTATACATAGCCATATCAGACCTCCAAAGTCTGTTGCCCTTCTTAAGGCATGGCTAAGACTGCTTCTTATCCATAATTTTCACAGAACAAGAGACAGGCAGCCCATTTGCAGAGATTCTCCAAGCCAAAATGTGTGTAGGAGCAATTGGGATTTGAGAAATAGAGTATCCACGTAAGTATAACTAATGCTTAGGGGTCAACCCCTGCCCATGACTGTACTTGCATAGTGTAGCGCGATGCCAGTGCTCCATTTCCCCTGTACACAGTTTATTAAAATCCCTTTTCCTGCATGAAAAGCTTTCTAAAATTCACCTCTGTGGCCTTTGCAATCATACATTAAATCACAGCAGAGAACATCAGGAAAACATATCACCAGTGTTATTGGCACTTTTCTGCCACTCATCTCTAAAAGAACAGTAACCCTTTTACACATTAGCATTAGTGCAAAGCATGAAAACAAACCTGAAACACATAAAAATAGAAAGGAACGTTGTTATTCCCAGTTGATAGAGTTTTCTGCTCAACAGGCCCAGGGTAGGCAGCTGTCTAGTGCACAACCTCATAGCACTATGACTACTACTAGGGATGAAAACCATTCAAAAGAAGAGACTCAGTGCAAAGAATTCACTTAAAATCTCTATTTTTAGTATTGATTTAGCTCTGAAATGTGATAGTTACATGTTTACCATACCAGTAATTTAACAGATAAATAAAATATTATAAAATTATTTGAGAATAAATTGCATAAAATAAGACCTTGTTACTTCATAATTATTGAGCAAATCCTAAAACATATGTTCCTTTTCTGTTGTTTTATTTAATCTTCACTTTTCATTGAGGAAAAGCCACTAAGAAAGCAGCATTTTCCCAAGCGCAATAATCATCTGTAGCTCTGCAGCGTGTATTAACAGTTTCCCGTCAGAACGCGGGGTTAAAGCGTGCGCAGGACTGGGGCTGGCTCCTGGCAGCCATGCGGCATTCCCAGCTCCCGGCCGAGCGCGACGGCTGCGCTCGCAGCCCTCCTGGAAGCGCGTGGATCCCTGCCCAGAGCCTCCCGCAGCTCAGGCGCTCACGGAGGAAGTGCAGGAGGAGAAGCACGTCTATGCTGCTGCACGAGGGGGATGTGGCCCCTTCCCAGCTGTTATTCCTACCTGCCTTAAGGGAGGAGGAAGGGGATGTTTGGGATGACACGTTTCACACAGCGCATGGTGGCCGCTTGGCGGGGCCTGCGCTCTGGGATGCCGCTCGCTTGCGCCCACTGGCTCATGTCCTGCCCCCGACTCCTGCATTCCCTTCCCCTGTCTCCCCTGAAGCCCCTTGGCAGCTCACAAGATGAGATATCAAAGTTACCAAGGAGAAAACCACCCTCTCTCCCCGAGAAGCCAGCTGTTCCTCCTCCTCCTTCCTCCAGCCCTGTGCAGGGAATCGGGAGAGCAGGATGAATTCCGAGCTATCCCAGCGCATGTGCTGCCTCCCGTGGCAAATCTGCCCCCACATCTGAAGCTGCATCACCCTCCCATCAAGCGCAGGGAAGACATCCAAGGAGAGCGAGCCCATAAGTATGTTCTCAAGCCATCTGGGAGCGTTTTAAAGCGCACTCCAAAGCGCGCGGGAGACTATGGCAGCATCTGAAGTATAAGTGAAATGCTTGGCACACGGCTAGAGCCAAATAAACCTGTTTTGTAGGGAGCTTAGTGGAATTGTAGTGTTGCAGGAACTGTATTTTTCATTCCAGAGCCGAGACTCCATCACTCTGTGCTTACAGATGATTATTTTGCTCCATTTATAGCCTCCTGTAGAAAGAGAAGTCTCCATGGACTTCCTTAGAAGCGAAGACAGCAGGGGCCAAGCTGATGCTGAAGCTTTCCCCTTCCAACTCTCAGCATAAGGAAATGAAACGATGCCACAGACGTTACGAAACACACTCCTAAGACTGCAAACTTTGCCTGAACAAATTGCTTTCTTTCAACAATGCCAAATTGATTTCTTTAAATAAAGGTTTATTTTAAAGGAGGTCCTGTTTTGTTCGTCGTGAGTAAACTCGTACAGTAACAGCCTGTCTTTTGCAGTTAATTGCTGCTTGTCTCCTTGGATATCATCATTTGCATAATTGTGATTCTTTTCAATAAAAAGGGATTATATAATCTTGGAGAAGCAAACATCATAAAATTTAAATTTACATGAAATTAAAGGAATAAGTGTGCCATGGTAACAGTGCTATTAACTTCCACCAAAGAATAAAGTCTTTAATATTATAAAGTCACTGTATTTATAGAAAATCACTTAGACTATGCTGCTTCTAAAAATGTCATGCAAAATTAAAACATCAGACTATACTTTGAAGCAACATTACTGCAATAAATATTAATGCCAACTTTAAGTGTTTGTAATAAGGGACATAAGGTTCTCTTGAGGTTGATTTCACATTTCTGAATTAGAAAAAATTTTACACCTTCTAAGAGTAAAGTAAGCAATTGGATAGAGAGCTTTACTTCTAAAATTTATAAATAAGAGCAGATTGCTCTGTATTATAAATTTTATACACCTTCCAGTAGACATATTTGTATAATTCACTGTATAAATGAATTGCAACAAGTTGCAGCAACCAAGCAATTCTAGGATAATAGCAGACTTTTTCCCGTAGTAGCAGTAGTAGTGGTAACTGGACTATTTACCCCCACACCCTTTTGTATGAATTAATTAACTGTATTTGTTCTTATTGCTGCTAACATTTGAGATTGGTGAGAGCTCAAAGAGCAAGTTAACCTAATTAAGAAAGTGCTTTGTAAACTAAAGAACAAAATCTAATTAGCTCAAAGGCCTAACACTGAATAGCTACCAACTTTTTTGTAACACTAAAAAGCACAACATTGTAAAGAATTCTTTCACAAAATCTTGTAGCACCTTTAATACCTAAGAAAATTAAATTAGGCAAAACCTCATCTTAAAAACAAACAAAAAAGAGACAAGCACACGTACCTCCCACTTTGCTTTGCAGCAGCTTCCCACCTAGTTCCTACATCCTTCAAGTCAGCAGTGTTTTTGCTGTCTTGAGAGAATTTCTATTAAATCTCATTCACATACATGACCTCAGACCACTGAGGGCATAGAAGAAAACCCTAGAAAAGAACACAGGACCCAGTAGAGCCTCCACCTCTCTGGAAAAGGAGGCCTCAAAAGTCAGAGTGAGATGGGAAAACACCCTCCGGAGCAAGGACATAACCACCTGGCGATCCTCAGCCCTTGCAACACCTGAAACCAATCTGAGGTGAAATGGCTCTGCTGTGCCAGCTTGATAAGAAGGACTTCTCCCTTAGATGTTAGGGAATTAAATGGCCTTGGCAGAAAAACAAAGAAAACCAAATGTCCTCATGCCCTGAGGAAGAACAAATATGACCCTACTGTCTTAGTATACCACAAAGCTCCTCAGCTTGGCATAATGAGCAACAAGAACTTTTCCTAGGACAAATGAATAAATGTATAGTCCCTGTATCAAGGTTTGAAATATCTTTCCAGTTAAAGACTGCTCAGAAAAGACAGATAAAATCACCTGGCTGGTGTCCCCCACCGTGGCTTTCAGAGGAGGACAACTATATTTTAATAAGTCGTTTCCTTGGGAGGGAGAGTTGGTTCCCTCCACAACAAACCAGTTGCCCTGGGCTGCCCCACACTGCAGCGGCTGCTACGAGTGCTCGGCAAGCCAAGAACTGTCCTTTCCAGCAAAGTGCGCAATTTTGTCACTGTTTAGTGTACGTATTGAGAAAGATAACCAGAACAGTATAAATAACGGTATTTATTTTGGGCATGGATCTTGGCTCATGGAGTTGGCCATGAATATAGACAACGCAGGCAGTCAGCTTGCATTTGCTTTGTTTTTGCCATTCTCTTTCACGTTCCTGCCAAATACGTTAAATGGTCCTGCTTGAAAATAAGAAACAAGGGAAAAATAATAGCTAAACATTGGGTGGGGGATTTTTAAACACTCACACAGGGCAATAAATGATTTTACAACCGCAAAAAGCTGTAAGACTTCCTCAAAAAAGAAAAAAAAAAAGAATTTTCAAACTGTACCAATATGAAAGAAATACCAAACCAAATTTCACATAAACCCTGTCTTCAGCTAAGAGTGGGATATGACAAAACTAGAAATAGTTCCTTGGTGAGATGAAAATTCATATTTAATAAAATAAACTAAGGAGAAGGAAACATCAGGTATGCATACCTTGGCGATGCTTGTTGCAATCTAACTGCCACGGGTACGTGCTCTGGAGCGCCCAAAGGTNGGAGAAGGAAACATCAGGTATGCATACCCTGGGATTTCACATTAAGAAACAAATACGAGCTTGGAGGAATGGACGAGCTTTATGAGCTTGAAAGAATAACTTCTATAGATTAAAAAAATGGGCTAACAAATTATTCATTACATTGTGCTGGACCTTTGCACGGCAGTGTGACTTGCATTTATGTGATAACTATACACAGCGGGTTGGCGATGCTCGTTGCAATCTAACTGCCATGGGTACGTGCTCTGGAGCGCCCAAAGGCGGCTCGCCAGCTATCCTTTTGCTCAGAAAATGGCATAGGGGAGATCCTGTGCAAACCAGGCAGTGTAAGTACTTAAAATATGCACAGTGTTTATTCTGTGACTTAAAAAAGGAAGGGGCAGGAGGTTCTGTTTCCATTTACCAATGTTACTGCCACTGGTAAAGTGGCAGCAGCTGCGCGGGCTCTGCAAAGGGGACCAGACAGACAGGCTGGCAATCCTGCTCCGAGTGGAAGGACCAGAAGCTGCATCAAGAGATACAGTTTTGCCCTGTGTTCGACAGGAACCGCTGCTGCTTTCCCAGCGATATCACAGCAAAGACGGCATTTTGGTCTGCTACCCTGGAAGCAGTAACCGAGCTGACAAGGCCATGGAGAGCCAGATCTCCCCAAGAAGCCAACTGCTCTTCTCTTCCTCCCTACTCTTCCCTCCAGCAGAGCTGTTCTGTATGGACTCTGTCTTCCTTTAGAGTACGGAAGATTGAAATTAAAACAGCTGTGACCATCCAGTAACAACTTGGGAACAGCTGCTTTCTGTCTGGACTGATTTTGGCCATTGCCAAGTACACCTGTGCCCCCAGGTAGCCCACAAATGGGGCTGGTGAGGAGTCACTGCCAGCCCAATGTGGGGACGAGAAGTGCCACCCACGGACCCTTGACTCTGCAGACTGGCTCGGGCTGGTGGCTGCAGCACAGAAACAGGTTTAAACCCAAAGGCACAAGGAACAACCAGGCAACTTCTGAAGAACCTTCTCAAAGTGTCTACGCAAAATAACTCTGGAGGCTGCACCGCTATGACTTTCAGAGGGCTCATTCAAGAGTTTTGTTAAAATAAGAGAACGAGCACCCAAACACTAGTTGCAGCTATATTCCTGTAACTGCTGCTGCTGCTTTGGCTGAAGGGCAGTATTTTTTAAAGGATGACACTTGTGTGATCTCTAAAGAGAATGAGCCTTCCAGGGCCCTTCTCTCAGGACAACCTACGATGAGAAATTATAGAATGTCACCTGAACACCATCAAATTCAGTATCCAAGAAAAACAGCCACCAAGGGGTGCATTAGAAAGACAAGGAGGTGAAAACAAAGACAGAGATCAGAACAGCTCCAAAAACACATATTATATAGCAGAGTCTTCAGCGAAAGCTGGCAGTTATGCTTCAGGTGATACAGTGCTCAGTTTTGACATCATGCCTGCTATTAGAAGAAAACATGGAAAAAATGTTTCCATGTCACAGATGCAAAAAAAAAGACAGCTTGAAATGTATGCATTTCTTTTCCCTGTAAAAAGGGAAGTATTTTCCTTTAACTGAAGAAAGAATGCAGATTTTAGAAAGTCTTCCCAAGTGTTTAAGCATACTCTGAAACAATATACTTGTTTTAGGAAATATAATTTCCCTTTATCTTTCATGTTGATTGAGAAGTTTGATTAAAATTTAGCTGCAAGAAATATCTTCTTGCAATTTTAAGTAAAAATTTATTGAGCATTCAACCCAGTCTGGACTTCATCACCAATTATTGTTGGCTACCCAAATTTGAGTTACTAGAGTTAAAATATGTGTCTCTATGAATTGTAATGTATGTTACTCTACAGTATATACCATTATGGACAATTCCTCCTACAAAAAAACTACTTCAAGGAATTATTCCAACACATTTCTCCTAGAAAAACAGTTATTATTAGTTGGTATGAAATATGTGTTAACTAGGAGTGCAGAAATAACAAAAGTTGTGTTATCGTAGTCTCAAGAGCACTCATTCACTGGATCATCTTTCTTCCCAGAAGAAAATTTGTATATAGAAATATGTAAATAAAAACAAACAAACAAAAAACCAAGACCACTTGCCTGGTAGTTTAAGCATCCGTGGTATATGACCATGCTTTAGGCCTGCTGCAATGTGAACCAGGAGTCACGCGTTTTGCTTTTGTAAAGTATTGGCTGCATTTTGCACCCAGTGTGTGATTTTAAATGCAGATTAAAATAGCTATTTTTATAAAAGAATAAGAATTAATGTAGAATTTCAAATGTGCAACAAGCCCATTATTATGGGCAGTCACTATAGAGTGCATAGCAGCCATATATTTTCCAGACCTTTAACAAGTTATATACAACTTATTGCTGCCACCATCAGGACATTTCTCAATATATTTGATCTTAATGTTTCTCAAATATGCTTTTCTGTGCAGACTTCTACATGCTTGCATTCAGATATAATGATACTCCTGATGAGACATGAAATTCAAATCCACACTGAAAGAGCTGTACAGCAAATAATTCCATGTTCTCCAATTTATTTGGAGAAAGTAAAAATTACGCCACATTACTTTGTCTCCACAAGAAAACAGCTTACAGAATATACCTTAATGTCATGAGTGGAAGTCAAATGCTAAATTCTGTTAAAAAGTATATATATTTATATATCCCCATCCAGACAATGTAGAAAAAGTAAAGAGAGTCTGTAAAATGGACAAATGGAGTACCATGAAAAGCAGCAATGATACTATTTGTATTTTTCACACTAATGACAGAACTTATATGTAGAGAATGTAATCATGCTAGAACCACATTTAGCAGAACTTTTAAAGAAAACAGTGAAATTTGGGATGGGAAGGGCGGCTGATGGGGATAGGGACCCGCTGATCGGACCTGCCTCTGCATTTATGTTTGCTCATCAGGTGAGCAGAGCCGTGAGGGAGCAATCCAGTAGACAGAGGGATGCATTACAACCCCCAAAGCTGGCAGATGGGCACAGAAGATGGTTGAGAAGGTGCCCAACAAGGTTGTACCATGAGAAAAGAAGAGCATCACCTTACAGCTGCCATGATACACTGATAAGTATCAGTACTTGCCAGATGATAGCAAAATTATTGTCTGCAAGAACAAAGCTTTGTAAGGACTAGCAGATTTATAAACAAATCAATTCTAATCTGCTGAAAGGTCATCTTTCCATTAAGACTGAATAGGAATGTGATTAAATTACATGGTTGGCTACAGACATCTACAACAGGGCACCCAACAGGGGGAAGGTTAGGAGCTGAGTTGCAATAAAAAAGGCAGATTGAAACTCCATGGCTTTTCTCATGAAACTCACATGAAGCAGGTAACATTTCAGGCAGGCCCAGTTGGAAGCATGTCGAGCTGATGGCTAAAGGGAGCTGTCTGGCTCACCCTGTTCTGAACCCATACACAGTCCTTTCCTGCACTGCAGCTTCTGAAACTGCAGCATTTGACCTGTTGTCTTACCCATCCTGCAATTTTTGCCTCTTGAAGAGTTCTTTGTTTTAAAAAATCTACATAGTAGATCTCCATTTGGTTACAAAATCTACATACTAGAACAAGGCTCTATGGATAAAGGAGGGGAGGAGGTGAAAAGGGACAGGACAGAAACTGAACTCAGCACCAGGAAGCCTCACAAAAAAGGTTATGCCCTACCTAAAAGGATCCATTATGAAGGGATGCAATTAGCATCCGCATTACTCAGTACACTCATCATGTCTCCAGAAAGTCAGACATGAGCAAGTCCAGTGTAAATCAGCTTTGTTAGCTTTTTTTTTTTTTTTGCCTTTTTTTTTAATTTTTTTCTGTAGCTGCTGGCTAAACTGCAGCAGCTGCTCGTGAGTTTAAGCTGCAGTCTGCATGTAGAGGCTGCTGCAGTACATTGCCCATATTGTATGCTCGCCTGATTCCAGCATTCCCTTTGAAGAAGGTAAAAAAGCACTTTGCAAATGACTGTGAAAAACAATTCTTCTCCACTTCTGCCCTCTGAATACGCTTTAAAACTGCCTTTTTTTTTTCCCATAACACAAAGACAAAGAGGCAGATATTAAAAACACTAGAATTAAACTTAGGCTTTTTGTTATTTTTACTTTGTTTTCCTAATGTCTGCTTTAAACCTGTCATTAAATACTGTAGCTTAATTAGCTTATACTGGCACCTATTGGTGAAAAATAATACTTGCATGCTCCATTATCAATTATTGCTTGCTCTTTAATCAGGAGCACCAATGTTGTTTATAGTAATTATTGGTTTGCACCCTTCCCACTTCATTAGGAGAGTGTTTTTCACTAACTCTTCTAATTGCCGTACCGTAAATTGGTTTTGAGAACAACAACCGAGGGGGAAAACCTGTTCTGAATCCCACAAGAGTTAATTTTTCTACTCTTAAAAAAAAAAAAGTTAACTGTTAAAACAAGTTTCTTAACTGATTTATGCTTGCACTAAGAATATCTGCAGAATACCCTCAATACCCCAGGGTGATGGGCCAGAAATCAGATGATAAACGCTCAGATTTTAAATGAAAGCACAGGATATCTCACCTAAATCTTATCGAACAAACCACTATAAAAGGTCAATGCTTCAAATATAATTAATAATAACAACAATACTAAAAAATCTGGACTAAGTATAAATAATACTATTTATGAATAAAATTGCAGAATGAGACTGATTTTGAATATATCTGTTTTTTTCATGTTTGATTATGAATCTTATTTATTCAGTAGGGTGAAATCTTAGCTCCTCAAAGGTAATTCATTTAGCTTATCAGAAGCCTATCAGTATCAAGAAAAAAAAGATAATTTGAAGGATCTCTGCAATTGTGTTCTGAATGTAGGTCTCCCTGCACCAACAGGGTATCACCTCCAGATTTGCGTCCTAACTTGGATGTTTTTTTTTTCTCTAATCAGACTTAAAAATATTCGTTCTTATTAAGAATTAGATACATGTTGAATACAACTACTTTTCAGTTTTGAACTGTTGGTCTAGACCATATTTTCAAGAAACCCAAATTTCTGCCACTATGAAGATTACAGCTCAGTACCCCAGTTGCTTTACTGTAGTGTCTTGTGCCATTTTACATCCCATAGGAAGCTCTGGAAGAGCATCCTGTGTCATACTGGCTACGTCCCAGGCAGCTGCCTTGAACATGTAGAATACCTAAAAATGGCTTTAGCTCTCCATATTTAGGCCATTGAATTTTGCACTGCCTATTTGGGACAGACTCCCAGAAACAGTGGCTTTCAGTAAGCCTCAGGCATTTTTCATATGCACAGAGGGATGATGATGATGATGCAAAAACCCTGAAATTTCAGGGGGGACTTTTCTAATTGCTCCCTTATTTGCCCCTTTCCCCTGTTTATTCTTTGAAATGGACTATTCAACCAGCTCATGAATCCACTGGCTAACCTGCATACTCGACAAATACTATTTTTTATAATGAACTTCATTAATTTTCAGACAAAGACTGTAGTTATTTCGTAAAAGGCTAGGGTAAAAGGAATAGCAAAGCCCAAAAGCATCTGAAAGGCATGAAATATTTTCTTTGACTAGAACTGACCAGCTCTAGCCATAAAAGAAGTGTAGGGCAGGAACAGAGTATCCAGGGGACATTTTGACCATATCTTCCTTCACTTCTAGCTCTGTAAAGATGCCCTAAGCACACATCTTTATGGTATTGTGGTTGTGATTTCATTTCACATCATAAGCTGCTATCAACACAGCCTTGTCATTGCAATTTGTCACACACAGTAGCGTGTGCATTCTCTATCTCCCTGAAATTTTTATCTCACCAGTCACAATCACAGACTGCTAGTTTAAAGCAGAGCTCTCAGACATTACGAGAAGATGAAATCACAAAAGATAACATTAATAGACATTGCCACCACCGTAGAGACAAACACTGTAGCTTTTCTGGAGCTTATAGAATCAAAGCTAATATGCTATAATAGCCAAGCTTTCACTTATGTACATATGGATGAGAGGGAAAAGAGAATCCTCTTACAACACTTGCCTGGAATCCTCACACAACTTAAGCAATGCTGTCTGTACTAAGTAGGCAATTTGCTTTTATTTATCATTTTTAAACATCTCCCCTGTTCCTGCCTTCCCCTGGCAGCTGTGATCTCAAGGGGGAAGCTCTGTTCCTTCCTCAGGCCTTAAGGTGGGAACATGTTTTCGGAGTCTAATTTGCTCTGATCGTGCCCAACTGCTCTGCGCTGCAAGAAGCTCCCACCTTAAACCAAGGGCTTTTAATTAATTGAGCTATGCATAAGTAACAGTGATTGTCCTGACCCATAGTATAGGAAGAACTCGGACGAACAGGGACCTTCCTTGTTTTGCCCCTGTAAATTTCTTGCCGTACTTTGGCTTGTGTGCGCACATTTATTGCTATCCCCACAACTCCTAGATGAGATTTTTTTTAAGTTGATTTCAAAATCAGCTGGAGTGCTTTATTCAAATCTACTGAACCAAAATCAGCAATCCAGGCCATTAGGAATGCTGCAATTAAAAATGTGTCTAATTTCTTCCTATTTCAAGCTAAAAGATAATTACTGAAGATGGATTAACACTTCCTAATCATCCAAAAAATTTTCAACACCTTTGTTAGAGAGGTCACTTCTGATGACAGCTACATTAAACTGCAGGACTAAACTTACTTTAGAAATACTCCAGCATCTGCTTCCCACTGGTCCCCATCAATTATTTTTCTGGAGTTAACGGCAGCACTGATACAACACAGATAAATCCACACAAACAAAGCCAAACACCATGTATCGACTGAGCATTTTTTGACAGAGGCATTCTGCATCTTGAAAAGCCATCTGATCTTTAAAAAATTATGCTGATATTACTCATCTTACAAAACCTGAGTTTTAGAAAAAGAAACAGCTCCCTGTACCCTAAGGTAAGTCCTTTCCTTAGTTAACCATGCTGCACTTCCTAGGTTGTGTAATTAGACAGACAACACGTCCCTGCTCAGTGCTACCAAGTCCAAAGCAGTTTGTTTTGTTTTGTCTCTAATGCTGCTCTATTGACATTTTAGTTCCAAGCTCCTTCATTAAAAAGTGTTCAAAGAATATTTTAATTTTATTTCAATGGAAGTAGCTTACTCCTCAAATGGTAAATTATGCTTCAAAATAGAAGACAGCCTGCTTGGTATTCTCTTGTTCTCTTGTGTTTTTTTATTTTCACTGTAGAAAGTAAGAAGATGTTGAAAAAAGATACTGTTGGGAAAAAAATCTCACACTCAAAGCAGAGACTAAAATGCCCTTCCATGAAAAGCCCTCTGGATTCCTCTGGTGTCTTCTGGGAGAAGTACACTGGCAACCTGTGAAAGGGTAGAGGGAAGAAAAAAAAAAAAAGATAGTACTTTTTTTTTCCTCCTCTCTGGAACAAAGTAGAATGCTTCCACAGGCTATAAAGAATTGGAGGAGAAAGTGGGGGGAAAAAAAAGAAAGAAAAAATGGAAAAAAAAAAAAAAAACAAGAAAAAGTAGATTAGATACTAGATGTTAGGAGAGATTGAGAAGCTTTGTGTCTAACCAGTTCAGAAAAAGGAATGAAATCAAATGGAAACTCAAGTCAATTGACAGTGTTCAGGAGTTAAACTGAACAAAGAAAATCTTTTCCCAATCACATTAAAGAGCAAAAAAAAATCCCAACAACTCAACCTTAAACAGAATAAAATACTACTGCAAACATATTTGAAAGTGACGGAAAACAACAGCCTAAAAAATCCTGCTTTGTGCTATGTTGCATTTTATCAGCTCTATGCAATACTGAAAAGGCTATAAGGAGAGGAGACCATTTTATTGATTAAACCAGTGGTTTTCCGTGGTCATTTCAGATGCAGTTTATTGCATTGTGAAAAGATGCTAAGAGTTCTTTCTCCTGCCCATTTGGATTCCTGTGTTCACGGGTATCTGCTAAGAACAACCAGTATTTAGAGGGGAAGTTCACAAAAACAAAGTGTTTTCATTCTTTTTGATAAATGACAGTTCAAAAGATACCAAATCTATGCCTACTAACACTTGATAAAGTACTTCAAAAAAAGTTTAACACACAATCACTTGGTCTGTCACAGTCTGAAGCTTCCTATTAAAGTATTCTTCACAGAAGGATCAAATTAGCTGTAGAGCTTCTAAAGGTTTGGAACTTTTTTGCTACCATGACATTTTGTATGTTGTGTCAGCGCATTTATTCCAGCTTTTGTTTTCTTTATTGTTGTTTGCTCTGTAAAATCAGAGGCTTACCTTGACTTTAGTAGTGAATAAATTAATAAATATATATGTAAGTATAACTTGAGAAAAAAAAAATTGTCCTAATATCACATTTGATTTTCTGTCAAATGGCATCTGTGTAAAAATGGTGCTGTGGTCATAAACACGGGTTTTGAACATGCTTTCAGTTCTTAGGTGTAAAAACACAGCCTCATTCTTATTTAATTAAGGTTACTGAAATATGTTTCATACTCATAACGCCACCTTTACAAATTTGAAAGACAATTATAGACTTCAGACAATTTTAAAAGTAGTGCTGGGAAAGACTGACGGATGTACAAAATTAATGTTAATAACCTCTATCATTTTGCTTTATTTCCTCTCCTCCCCTTGATGAAGTTACAGGGATTCTTAAAAATGGAAAGCAAGTAGGTTTCCTAGGGAGTACCTAATGTCATTAAAATTTAAATGAGAAATAGGTACCCTCCTCTAGACTTGGCAAATACAAATGAGACTTCTTGGCATGTGGAAATACTGTTTAGTTAGATTAACTGCTAAGCAACTTGAGATCATAAGGATAATCAATTTGAAGCCTGGTCTAAAAGAAATCTGGATGCTGAACCCTCTGCACAATTAAATAAAATGGAAAGCTAGCAAGTGTGCATGTGCAGAGAACAACCACCAGTCCACATGTACCACCTTCAGGGACAAAATGAGACATTCCTGAGAAATCCCCTTAATGCACTGCAGCTCTCCTTTTTTTCTCTGTTATTTGTGTATGTATTTGATATATTTTATTATTAATATCATTGTATTTTTATATATATATATATATATACATATTTTCTCTATATATGTAATATAGAGAGTATACACAGTGTATATGCACACTATATATAGTATACACACATACACACCCAAACACACACACAAACCCTGGAGTGGGAAAGGTTTCAAATATCACCCTGTAAGGAATATCGCCTGTAAGGAATGTAAGTGACCCAAATTTGTCTGCGGAAACTATTCAAGATTAAATATTAAACTGTTAAAGATAAAAGGCCTAATGAAGGGGAGGAGTTTCAAAGACACACTCTTTATATTTGCAGAAGTAAAACTTAAAAAATATTTTCTTAACACAGTGATGTAGCAAACATGAATATTGTGTCTTAGGATTTCTCTTTATTTTTGCTCAGTCTCCATCTTTGGCCCTGCTGAAATCCTGGCTCGACAAGGTGCCGGCCTTGCTTTGAGCAGGGGGTTCAACTAGACGCTCGCCAGAATTCCCTTCCAGCTCCAACCATGGAAATAAAAACCATGGGTGATGGAAGCAATTACGTGCATAGCAAATGGTCATTGATGTTAAATTGAACACACTGCTGTTACAAGTAAGAAATGTTCATTTTTATATCAAGCATCTTAAGTGATTACTGCAGCTCAGAACTACCCCAATAGTGAAGTTCCTTCCAGTCTGTACTGTATATCAGTCTCCACACAGTCCATCTGATGCAGCAGCTGCTGCCTAAACATGGACAACCTGTGTGAGTTGTTAGCACATATGTCAATTATCTGGAACAGCTTTCACCACTAATGTTGCACTAGCAAGAAATACAGCGGGTCAAAATCTTCTCTGAGCAGTGGCAGTGTCAGAGAGGTGTCATCGGCTTCGAGCAAGACTCCTTCTGTCAGCAGTGCCTCTCTTGGAAAAGTGAGGGAAAAGATGATGTGGGTCGAGGAAGCAATTACACAAATGCATGGAATAAAAATTCATCAGATTCCACCATTCATCATCAAATTTCAGCACTCATTAAGCACAAGGAAGGCACTAGAACAGCAGTCTGAGAGTCAGCACAAGAATCTGCAGGGGAAGGATCGTTAAATACTTGCCCTGTTGAAACACTTTCCCCGCGAATCCCCAGGGCTCCCACATGGGGACAGGAGCTTTTTTCAAAATATTGAAATGGTGGCTTATCACTATCTATGTGTTCCCAATTTGGAAAATATATGATACAAACAGTCCTGTTCAACTTCCGAGCTATCCTGGAGATAACTTCTTGGGCATCTTCCCAAGGCAGCCAGGCTCTAGGGCCCCAGCTGTTCTGCAGCCCACGAGCAGGTAGAGCTGCAGGACACAAGCCCATCCCAAGCAAGCAAGCAGACGGGTTTCTGTACCAGTTAACTGTTAACAAATGAGGGTAAATGTGGCAATGCAAGCTCATCCTGCCAATACTGCTAAAAGACCTTTCAAAATTTCAGTGTATTAATAAAGTCACTGAAAAATTAAATATTGGTAACTTCTTACATTTTTTTTCTTTTATTTTCAACTTTCCCTTTGCCTCCTGCACTGATACAGAACAACTTAATGGGAATCTGACAAACACTGAACAAAAATGTTCTCTAATTTATTCACTTATTTATTGCATACTATTAAGGAAGTTACAACTTAAAAGTTCAACTTTTACCCTGAAAATCACAATGGTAAAATAGTTGGCAATCAATTTCATGAACAACTCAATTTTTTGCTCTTAAATGTGATAAAAACAAGTTAACTCATTCAAAGAGTCTTCCAGCACAACTCCCACACAGTACTGGCAGAGAGACAAACCCTAGAAACAGCCAGCACAATAAATGACCTCAGTATGCTTTCAAAATTCAGAATATTAATGTTAATAAGTTCATGTTAATTTGTATAATCCTGAGCAAAAACTCACATCCCTTATCTAACCCTCTGGTAAAAAAGTGCACAAGTATCTTACAGGATACTATCCTAATACATAAATAAAACACAACTATTATAGGTTGTGTTTTTATGATTTTTAAAGTCTTCAGGAAAGTGTTACTTTAGCTATAAGAAGCAAATAGTTCTGTAACTAAATGGAAACAATCCAGAATGTCAAATGAGCGGAAATATTTTGCTTTATTGTGTTTTTGCTTCAGTTTTATTAGCACTTACTTTAAAATGTTACATAGGCTAGACTTGAAGTCTGGAAGTACAAAACACTACTGGAGGAAAAAAAGTTCCTTTTAAGACTGAAGTTTTATAAATAATACAGGTTTTTGTATTTTCCAGTTAAAGAAAAAAATTAATATTTAAAAAGTACTGGATTCATGCAAGCTCTGGAAATTGGATCTCTTAATACTTTGTAGACATATTTTATTTGGAACAGTTAGGCCTCTGCACTGTTCTGGTCTCAGATTTGAAGGAACAGTTAAATTTCGGCTTGCTTTGCACTACCAATATCATGGATAATTCAAACTCCTAACCCTGCACATAAAAAGGCAAAGCAGATTACCAGTTCACAGATGCAGTCTGTAAAACCTTTGAAATCTTTGAAAACTTTATAGAATCTGTAGCAAAAACAAAACAAAAAAAACAACTGAACATCTAAAAACTAACTTGCCATGACAATTTTTCCAGGACTTGTACAATAAGGGGATATATTTACTTCTGCAATATCTGCATTAGTTTGGTAACAGTTCCATTGCGTATCACAAATTTATAGTATGTGATACTTGATAAATGCACCCTCCAATCTGTAACTCCAACGATCTTGTATAACAATCACATGTCGTTCGGACTTTGTTTAATTTAGTAAAACCCTGGAGATTTCCTTAGAAATAAGTTGGTCAGACTATATTACTTTTATATAGATTTAGGAAAAAAAAATCTGGTTGAAAAGCTAGATTACAATAGCTGAACTGTCCAAAAGTGGTGTCTGGAGAAACACTTTAGTTCTTTACGAGTCTCCAGGGATGCTTCTGTTTGCAGTAACAAGAACAGATTAAGCTAATTTCATTTATTTGCAATATGCATGCTCACAGGTGAACCTGGCATCTGAGGAACATGCAAAAAATTAGGTTCTTGCTAGTACAGCCTAAGGACAGAAACAAAATTGAGGAAAATTGAGCCGAACAGCAGATGGCACTGAATAAGATTGCAGCAGATAAAATAAATAAAATATGAAAGACAATAAAATTAACATTTAAAAAACAAACCAGCATACTTCTACAACAGGTATGGTTCTATAATTGTACTATAGTTCTGCTTCTGCTGACTCTTAAGTTTCCAGTCCATAAAAGGCATTCGGATGTATCTTCAAGATAAGTCAACTAGAAGTCAACTTCTGCACCAGAAATAAAGGAGCTCTCCGCCAGGGCCACAGCTAATTAGCTTGACCAGCAAAGGCTTTTAGCACAACTGCTGCACTCTTCACCCGCTGCACCTTCCGGGGAGAATATCAAATACACAATTCCTGCGTTGGCAGAGAAAGGTTTTTACTTTTCTTTGCCAAATGGAAGAAACATCAGATATTTTGGAACAACTCTAGAACCTCATGAAAGTTAATTATTAACATTATTCTTCTCTATAAACCCCCTCCTCTCTATTATTCTTCTGCTGTTTGATTATAAAAATAATAAAGTCATATTTACTGAAATTATAGTTGTATGGATTTTGACTAAACAGCAAGAATAAAGAGGACTGTGGTTGCCTCTTGTGGATAAGGATATAGGATGTGATAACATAAAATGGGAAATAAAAAAAAAATACTGTAGATGGAGAACACAAGCCTAATGTTAGTCATGTGATTAAAGTACTAAGTTACTAAAAGTTACATAGGATTTTTCTACAAAACACGACACAGGTCNCTCTATAAACCCCCTCCTCTCTATTATTCTTCTGCTGTTTGATTATAAAAATAATAAAGTCATATTTACTGAAATTATAGTTGTATGGATTTTGACTAAACAGCAAGAATAAAGAGGACTGTGGTTGCCTCTTGTGGATAAGGATATAGGATATGATAACAGAAAAATGGGAAATAAAAAAAATACTGTAGATGGAAAACACAAGCTTAATGTTAGTCACGTGATTAAAGTATTAAGTTACTAAGTTACATATGATTTTGCTACAAAACACCACACAGGTCTACAGCTGGGGAAAGTGGGCAAAGAATATAGGTAAGCAGACAGGAAGAGGAGGTGAGAGGAAGAAAAGCAGCAATAACTGAAGCAGACTGGGGATCAGGGGCCAGGGATGAGGAAGCTCTGCAAGAAGGAGCTCGAGAAACTGCAGCAAGGAAACACCAGCTGAAGGAAGGGCCCGAGAGCCGCTGGCCCTCAAACGTGCTTTGTAGTCAGCTTACTGCAAGCTGCATCCTCATTTCTGTGTCCTGTCTAAAATTCATCAGCTGTGAGTTACCCTAAAGCTTTGATGCCATAAGACATGTTGTGAGCTTGGCCAGGTAAGTTTTGGGTTTGTTGTTCATATCACACAGTGAAAATCTAATAGTTGGGTGAGATAGGAGTCAGAATACGTACGCACAGATGATTTTTCTCCACTTAAATTTCTTAATATTAAGTACATCATAAAAAAAGATTGCTTTCTAAAATGATGGACCAAACAAGAACCACTAGCAAACAGCACATCTTACTTTTAGTTCATGGTGCCAGTCTCTAAATATTAAAGCACTGTATACACTGAAAACTACTGATAAATGATAATAAAATGGCAACACAAAAACAGCACAGTTTATTTTAGCACTTGTAGAAGTCTACAATAATAACGAAATAGAATTAAGCACCTAAACTCATCTTGAGGCCTGGATGTGCTTTCAAACAACAAAACAAACAGCTTTAGGGAACAGGGAAAATGAGCCTAAAGGAGGTTAGATTTTTTTTCTCTAGACTTCACCTATCTCCCTTAACCACCCATTCAGACATCCAAACTGAACCATGTGGGTAGGGGCTACATCACCCCATGCAATGCGCAAAACAAAAACCACAACCTTCATAGAACGAGTGTGTCATTACAAACATTTTGTTAGCAGCATATTAAAGTATATGATTGGAAGTTCGAGATCACTTCAGGTAAGCACACAGAAATTGAAATGCTCTGCAAAGTCGTATTCAATTCTCCAAAATGTGCACAAGCCAGAAAGAAGCTTAACAAGAACAAATCGTGTAACATCTTATTAAAGTCCTAGGCAGAAAGTTATTTATGAGTATGTTTTTAATAATACAGATGCTGGACATTAGTTAATCATTCCCAAATATATATACATATATTCCTTTCCTGCCTCTCCTCCCATAAAAAAAGAAAAACATAGATAAGATATTTCTTGAGTAAGTAGTCAAGACTTTTAGTCTTTAGACTAAATTACTTTTAGTCATTTCATGCAGACTGTAAGACTGAGGTCAGGTGATTCATTCATTTATTTTAATGCACAAGTTCACTTGCCCCAAAAGTGAGAGATTTTCAGGCCAGAGGAATGCTGAAGCCAAAGAGCAGGTGGATTATTTAATGATCTGTGAAATTCCTCACCGTAGAATGATAAACGAGTACCGGCTTCCAGGAGAGACTGGATAAGCTCACAGAAAAAATTCACTGAAACTTTCACTCCACCATCACCAGATGTTCCTCAACCTCTCACAAAACATCTGGGGCCAAGTTGCACTATGCACCTTATTTGTGAATAAGAAAACATAACAATAACTTAGGTGAGGGGAAACAAGGTTGTTACTGTGAGGCAAGTGCCTGTGCAAACAAGTCTCACACAACGTATTCTTGAGGGCAGCCTCCTGAAGGAACTCAGGAGCTCCCACTGTCACCTAAAATATAAATTACAAATATCAGAACAGCTTGAGAAGTCCACAGCTCTGTCCTGCTCCCCTAAAAGTTTGTTTTACATGTGATAGTAATAAATTGGGGGTAAGGGGCAGAGGAGAAGAGGCGCAGAAGAAATTTAATTTCTGTCTCAGATGGAAATACCTAAGACTTCTAAAATGTACTTTCATGAGAAATATGCACTCTACTGTAATTGGATGGCACACAGATTCTGAGTCTTGAACTGTTTTTCTTTCCCTCCCTTCTAATAACTTATGGTTCAAGAATATATGCTGATATATGGATGAAATTTATGGTATATTGGAATTATAGGAATGAAAATGGGGTAGCAACTAAAAGCCCAATTGTTATTCAACTTCGTTTTCATACAGAGTGCTTATACCTATTCCTGTGAGATCCATGGGAGTAGCATGAATATAGTGAGGTAATTTATAGAGCTGCTTAGTATGATTGCTGAAACTATGACATTGATTAGAGAATTAAATGAAATTAAAATGATCATTTCCTATACTTGGAATACTGCTCACAGACGTATTAATATTTATTTCTTGACTAAATAGAAATTAATTAGTACAAAAATCTGTTTTAAATTATTTTCTCCAAAACAGTACATTTAATTTTGTTGAACTTGGTGTGCAGTTTCTTGATTTTCATTGTCAGCTATGGACTACTTTTGCATAAAACTGTCATATTGTTAAAGACTGCAGGTATTTTTTAATCCCTCAGTCACTCTGGTACTTTTAAAATTTAATCATCCTTTCCATCATTTAGGATAGTTGATCAGCCCATGAATTCAATCAGAATGTTTATTAAGCGTATCTGTGAAAAACAAGGGTTCTCATTAAGGGGAGCTGGTCAAGCTTTCACATTGACAGCTGGCATCCAGTTAGGTCACCAGAGGTTCGGGATGAACACCGATTAAAGATATGTGCTAAAAACCTAACTTGTTATTTTGACCTTGATTCAATTGTTTATTGTTTAGTCCTTATGGTATCTCTATATTGCTTTCTGAATTGCAACATCTGAATTACAACATCTGAATACCTGAGTAATACAGAAGAGTGACCTAGTTTCAGTGTTGAAAGCAGCTAACTAGGACAGTACAGAGCTCAGTACATCCTTAGTTAACTTTTCTGGGGCCACATTACTTCTAAAACTGAGCTTTGAAGTATCATACAGGGCCTGTTTTCCCATGGAAACTTTCTTTCCACAAAAGGACAAATGGTCAAATGAATGCAACCGCATTATGCTCATTTTGTTGCATTGGCTTCCAAACAGGTCCCCAGTAGGTGAAGGATTCAATGCAGTATTGAAGCGCTCAACATCTCCAGCTTACCAAGTAGAAGGCTCTATTATATTATTCTTTGTACGCAACCAGTTTTTTGAGACCTGTAGGGCAGAAAGGTTAAAGAGCAGGAGGAGAGGTCAAGTCAGATAAGTAAAAGTCCATATTTCATAGAATTACTGTTTTACTTATCACTTTCCTTGAGGTTTGACAGGCATACGAGTGATTAGGTTATCACCTTCAAATAGATTTATAGGCTCTGGGGAATTTTTATTCAACTTACCCTTGGGGATGTCTTGATATAATGTCTTTACGCTGGCAGTTTGATTTTTAAAGGTCTCAGAGAATAATGAAAAACGACATCAGCAGCAAATATTTTTGGATTCACTAAATATTCCAGAAGCAAATACTTAACACTATCTTAAATGCTTCTGTTTGCATTACTCATTGTTTTCAAATGTAGAATACTACGGTTTACAAAATAGTTTTAGGATCATAAATGAAAATCAGCACCCTCAACTTTGGTTAGTATTGGTATTTTCATCAGCAATCATTTGACCCAACATTAGTTTAAAGATTTCCTTTCTATTAACTGGACATTGAAGCTAATACAGCAACGGTTCCAAACTTATCATATACAGGAAGAAAGTGAGCACATAGTGTGTTACAATACAGCACCGAGAATTTAAATAGGGAATTAGATCTTATCCATACAAAAGCTCACACCCTTCATTAGAACCAAGTAGAGCTAAGGCCCTGCCTTGCAATGGCATATAGTAAATCCATGGATTTACTTAGCAGCTGATTTCTCAAAATATTTTCTATCTGTTATTGACAGAGGTGCAATCTTCATTACAAGTTTTTACAAAAAGAGACATAGCCACAAAACGATATTCCCACTTCTCCCAAGAAAGAGAACATGGGACTGTTGTATGCAAAATGAAGAATTCTGGAGCGAGCAGAAATGACAGTATGGCCACACATGGACAGCTGCCTGTTCATCAGCAAGACTCTCTTCTGATATATGGTCTGTTCATGTTATTTCAGCTTTCTTGCGTAAAGACTTTTTTTTCTGTAAAATCAGCAAACAGTTCATAGCTGCACGAAAGGAGTAGCATAACACCTGGTCACCCACTATCAGTCACATTTCAAAAGCACAGACTTCACTGCTGTCTAGGTGACCAGCCCTTCCTGTAAGGAGCCTCCCCAGATAAACTTCATATTTTCTTTCTTTTTTTCAGTTTCTGTGGATCAATGTACAACATCCATGCATAAAAACAACTCTTCCTATATTTTGTTGTAAACACCCATCAAATATTCATGTGGTTAACACAAACATCTCAATATCATGGCAACTGTTCAGAAGCAGGAAAAAGAACGCTTTCCCTCAGGAAGAAGCTTATTCAACTTGCTCCTTCTTGAGCTTCAGAAAGCAGCTACCTACTGGGGAGGCTTGGGGAGGGGAGGGCAGGGGAAGAGAACTGTCACCGTTCCTCTCACCCATTCGAGGCAAGAACATTGACCGTCAGCTACTTTCTGACAATTGGCTGTTATTAAACTCCAACTCGCCGGGGCCAGCTGTGCCTAATTTGAGTCACTGGTGCAAAAATAACCAGTCAGCAGGAATTGAGGCAATTATGGGTAATTCTGCTGTAGAGCAGCCCTGAATCAGAATCCCAGGATTAACTTTAGGCTGGCTCTCCAAGGTGATTGAATGATGAACACAAGGCTTCAGGAACATCAGGAGAAGCTGAAATCAGTTTTTATGTGAGCTGATTTTGAAAGGCTGTAACCTGTATTTTAACTTACGTACAGGCAAATCTTTGAAATTATTTCAGTGCCTGAAGATGCACCAACCTTTATATCCCTATTTTCAAAGGAGTATTTGCTTTACTGCTAAATAAGCGCCCCCTTGCCCATATGTTAGCCTATAATCACTTTGCAATCCACTTAATCTCAGAATTTATTTGGCAACTTCTACACCTTGCCTCATATCTGCTCCACTAGATTGCACTTTTTTTTTTAATTTAATTTTAACAAAAATATTCCTTCTGCCTATTTGAGAAACCCATAGGGCTCATTTTGGATGGGTGGCTACAAAATGCATAAAGTAAAATAGTAAGGAATTGTTTCTGTATGCAGTCAACTTTAAATTCTGTTTCTATGCAGACAAAAGAAATAACTAGAAATAAAATTTTAAGTGACCGTAGCATTTTTACGTTAGACTCAGGAAAAAATTTACAACTTCATAGTGCAAGATGTAGTTTATTTAAGCTTTCAATAGGAAAACAGAAAGTGTATTTGCTCCACCACCAAAATGGCTTCCTTAAAAAAAATCATACATGGAAAAATGATGAACCCAACACATATTTTAAACTTTACAGAGTCCTTTCATTAATAATAGCTCTATTAGCCAAACCTACATAAAACATCTATAGCTTTGTTTTAAGGATCACATCTTATCCTTAGCCTTTCTGACTCTGTCGTGTCATTGCAATGGGGAAAATTTTTAATGGAGAAAAATTTATATCTTAATTGTAAACGAGAATTACTACAACTTCCCAGAATACATCATATGTGACAGACAAAAATATCAGCTATACTGACACGGTTTCCTTAAGTCAGCTTCTATTGAAGCAAAGCATAGACTCCCTACCTCTAACAAGGTATAATTTAGGACATCAAGCCGCTATTCAAGTTAATAAGTAGATCCATGTCCCTTCAATTATTTATTCCTCTGGCAGATAATTCCATTAACCCCCTCCTGTGCGATAATTTGTTCTGCCACATGTTAGAAAAATTATTTTCCAGCTGCTCAGTAATAGCTCTGTAGTGAACTCAAAGTATTTCCTGGTAGACAGCTGATGCTCAACAGAGAGGTGAACAGTGACATCTGATACACGGAGGGTAATGTAGTAGTAAATAGCACAAGACAAATGTTAAGCTCCTCCAGCATGATGTTGTGGACTGACAGCTAGAAGAGATGCAAAAATACTTATGAATTATTCACTCAGCTCAGGAAATAAATTAAAGCTTTTTCTGGTAGGTAGGTGAGACCCAAGAAGGAAGCGAACATCAACACCTGTTAGGCAGAAGTTAACTTGCTGCTAAGTAGCACAAGGCAAACACGGTTACCTTCACCCACTGCGGTGTTTGTGGACCCACAATGACAAGACATGTAATATAATAATGAATTATTCACTCAGCTTAGGTAGACAAGAAACCATTTCATTTCGGTGCCTGGGAGGAACGCCTGGTGAGCCGGTACACGCAAACTCGTCACGACAGCACGTTACCAAGGCTTTATTTCCTCAGAGGCGCTGCAACCCAGAAAGCTACGCAGCTACTGGAGTCATTTTGCAAAAAGTTTTACAGCTAAATGAAGCGTCACCTCTGCAGCAGCTACAGGTTCCCGAATGGGCGGCCAGGAGGAAATAAACCTAGATCGAGAGCGGCACGTAAGAGCGAAGGAAGAGCTCCTCCGGGGCAGCTTTCCCGGGAAAGCCTCTATCGGGCAGAGCAGTATCTGCCAAGCAGGGGCCGGATAAGAGGAACGGGGCACTGACGGAGTGACAGACACCTGCGTTCCAGGGAGCAGCAGGCGGAGAGGAGAAATCATATAAAGAAATAACCCAACCACCAAGAGCAGCTGGTTTAATGTACGGAGAAAAGACGCGGCATGCCTTGCAAATGCTAATGGATGTGACAGGAAGCTATCAACCTCGTTTCTCAATAGAAAATGTAAAATTCTAGGCTTAAATGGTTTACCAGAAATTACGCAGTAAGTCACCGCTGAATTCTAAAACTAATCCCTGAACCACAGCGAGTCCCCAGGGGCTTAGTTATGGGCTTATTTTTCACTGAGATTGCACTCTGCCTTATTTCCATCGAACTTAATAGAAACTGGGGCTCAGCACCTGTTAAGTTTCTTGTATGGAATGCCCTAGAGGGCGGATGGCCACGAGCGGGATGGCAGTGCCCCCCTCGGTGCCACTGGATGCCACCAGGTCTCTCAGAACGCGCCCAACTAGCGCCAAACCACAACGGCGAACGCCAGCCATCACCCCCAACATCTCCCTGCAGCGTTAACGTGAGCAAAAGTTATTTCCTGAGGGACAGGAACTTAAATATTGTGCCAAAATAACCCTTCTGACTCATGAACTCATTTAACTCGCTTCAAAACCAGATGCTTCCACCTGAGAGCAGCAGGATGGCTGCAGTCACAACCGCCTCCACGTGTGGGCCCGAGGAGGAGCAGAGAAGCAGCATCGGGCTCGGGTCCTGCTGGCAGGGTGCGAGGCTGAGCTGGGCTGGGCTGAGAGGAGGCAGAGGGTGGCAGGAGACACTGAGGGGCCTGGCGGCCCTGTCCCACCATTGCGCCGCCACAGGGCCCTGCCTGCCATTTTAGGCGGCGCTGGATGGTGCCTTGTGCTGAAATGGGTTCCACTCACCTCAAGAAACTGTGCCCCGAACACTATTATAAAGCATTTTATATTGCCTATTTATCTGTTTATATTGCTGCAGATAGAGAGGCAATTTTCCAAGTCATTCTTAAACCGTGGATGCCATAAAGAAATTTCAGCTGTCCCAGTCTGATGGTACTTAGCAATAATGAAACTGCAGCTGAAGGATGAGTTGATACGTCCACATCACTGCGTTTAACAGGGGGAAAAAAAACTGTGTTTTATTCTAGATCTCAGGATGCAGCTGGTCAACAGAAAAAGAAAGTAGATTGAAGTACTCTGACAGGATATTGGAAGATATGAAATACCACTTAGGTGCTTACCAGGAATGGAGGTACAAGGATCGAGACTGACAGCACGGAGCAAGACTAAGAAATAGCCCCAGCTTGGTGGAGAGAAGGAAACACAGGGAAATGTGGAGGCAGGGAAAGGCAGCACCTATGAAATGACTCATGGTGGGGGACACACGATTTAGTGATCTTTCCTTCCCCCCTTTAGGAGGTATTATGTGTACACATATGTTTTCAAAGCACTCAGGATTTATAAATACTGTATAAAAGCTGGACAGAAATTAATTCTTAGTAGCATGATTTGATTTTTATATCATAATTCAGGACAAGATATGGAATAAAAATGAACACTGCGTGAGCTCTGTCCATGTCTTGTTAAAAGGGATGTTGACCTATGGAAATAACATGATGGTAGTTTCAAAGGCCACATTGTAATTCATGTTAATAATGGAGCAGTTAAGAGTGAGCAGACAACATTAATTTAGGAAATCCTAAACTCTGGGTTAAATTTTTATTTAATGTTTTGTTTGCAATATGATCTGTATGTCTTGACAATGAGCAATAAACAGAAGAGTAACTAGACTAGAAAAATAGCAAAATAATAAATCAAACAAAAAAAGATAAGCCTTGTAAGTAGTACTTATGAGGCTTCAGTTTCATGATATGAATACAAATGTAAAGTTGTAAAGATATATTTTTTACTATCATTTAAAAAAAACCTAAGTTTGAACAAGCCCATAGAAAGATGTTTGAAGAATTATGGTGGCATGAGCAATATTCTCAAAATGTCTCAACAGAGAACCTACAGATTTGAGCTCACATATCCCTGTGTTTCACAGACTGATTTCATGGAGCAACGGCTTCCATGTGGTCTGCCTGTGTCACACCTGCTTTATGCATTGTGCCCATCTTAGTACAGAAACACTATTTTCTTCAGGAATTCAACAGGGAGGAGTGAACAAGGGGCCTGGCAAAAGTGACCCCAAACCTTCGAATGATTTGACTGGCTAGAAGGCAGTCAGTAGATAAAAAACAAATACACTTCCAAAATCAGTAGGTCACATTATAAGACGAGAAGGGGCGCTTGTTCTTAATGCCGCAAAGCTGATATTCCTGCCTTCCTGTAGATCAACATTGCTTAAATACGCTGCGGAGCAGCCTGTAGGGCTCAGCCACAGAGATCCAAACAGATATGGAATCTGTATGTCACCACCATTATAATACAAAGATTTCCACCACAAAGAATTGATAAATGAGAATTCATTACAGATCAAACATAGAAAACCGATTCCTAATCGTCAAGGCGAATGTTTGGAATAAAACTTTCATGGCATTAATTGTCTCATTTATGAGACCAGTGACAAACAGCAAAGGAACAAAACAATTTCTGCAAGTATGGTTTTTCCAGAGATGGGAACATCCAAGAAATTGATTGTGCCTGACTCAAATCATGAATACATAAACAAGCAGCAATCTGGAGATAACTGGACAGTAAATATCAAAAAGTGAATAATGGACACTAAGTAAATAAAACAGATTATATTACAATACACTGAATTTACTTGCCATATAAGCAGCAAATCTACCAATATGCAAAAGCTGGCAGTTTGAGAAAATAACAAATTTTCCTAAGTTTAAATTTGCTATGATAAGACTATTTTGAAAGCAGTGGCTGTTTAGCATACTTAAATCCTTCAATAATTAAGTAATTTGAGAGAAAAGGGTTTTCTCACAGTCTTGCTGTGGTAACAAACTGATTGTTAAAAAAGAATATATACCCTTGTTAGTCCTCACTGCCAAGAAAGCAGTAGTGATGCGTATGGCTAAACAAATAGACACAAATTTTGATATTATTCATTTCAATCTTAATTTTGTTGATAGAATGGAAATCATTCTTCCATAATAAGAGTGTGGAACAGATGTTTGTGACTTCATATTACTGTATAACATTCAAACCTATTCTCTTGCCAATTTTCTTTTTCAAAGAAGTTTTATGGAAAGATATTCAGAATAGGCTTCTTTTCAAGACAGATTATATTATTCTGCACTCTGCTATCTGGTACTTTTACAATACAGATAATACAAAGTCCATTTGCTTCTATTTTAAAATGGAGGATTGCTGTAGCAATAGATTAGATCTGAACTTATTTTTAATTACCTATATAGCTTGTCACATTAAATTAGGTTATCTTCCATCACATTACTTATATGACACAAAACAAATGAATATAAACTGACATAACAAGTACATATAATGTACTTCTTTAAATACTTTGCAAACTATTTCATTTTATTGAATATGAATGAGGTAGTGGTACAAATCTTGCCCTAGAATGGCAATTTTAACCTCAATTATGGTTTCAGCTATTAAGACCCAACTTACAGTATGAAAATAGCTTCTAGAGCAAAACAAAAGTGGGACATCTCAAGAGTGCTAAGCTGGAATCAAAGAGCACTTTCTGACATCTTATTAAAAGGAGCAGCGATTGGGAGAAAAAATATGCTTTTTAAACACTGATTCTAATGTCAAAAATATGTAGCCTTAATTGGGACTGGATGAAATCTAATATGATTATGCATTGCCATACAAACAAGCTGCGTCTTCTGACTTAGAAGTATAGCAAGAATTGTAAATCCCTCATATTTAGCACTACAAGTAGATTACGTATTGAAGAATCCAGGAGACTTCGTGGGCGTGATACATGCTGTCTTAACAAGAACAACAAAAAGCTCTAATGACATTGGGAGGTACTGCTGAAGTAGTAATATTTGCCTGAAATTAATATTCACCAAAACAAACTTGTTTTGACAGAATTGAATACTTGTTGTGTACTTGGTAGTTGCTGTTTTTTTCTGGATCTTGGTATGAAAGAATGCCAGCTTTAAACACTGAGCATAACACAATGTTTAATAAGAATATTGAAAGGTACGAAAATTTAGGAATTAAAATCTTACATCCCTTGTCATGTTGGGACCCATGAGATGACACTGTCTTGGACGGACACTCTGGATGCGGCATGTTGTGCAGATCCCGCATGTGGAAGGTTCACCAGCGTTTTCATCTTTAGAAATCTCACAGTACAAAAAAAAAAAAAACTATTCCTCACTGCTACTGTCAAGCAAAAGGATGTTCCCATGAGAACATCCTGCTTCACTTTCAGATAAGGACAAGGACAAGGACAAGCAGGTGGCAATCACCAGCACCACATGCCCGCAGACGCCTCCATCGTGGAGATGAACAATATGAACATATTGTATTCATAAGAACAATATGAAGTACTTTTGAAAATCTGAGCCCTATAAATGGAAAAGGGTAACACTTTATCTTTACTGTTCTGCCTAGGTGAACATGCCTCTAATAAAAGCACCTTATTAATAGAGCATGGTATCTACTCCACATGAATTAAGAAGTTCAAAACTTTAGTGCTGTGAGTGGGTGAGGATCTCTAACTGGAATAGTTTGATTTGCTGCTATTCTGATAAAACATGACAATCAAACATGACAGTCTGGGCGGTCAAATGACATAATAAATCTTGATAGTGGTTTCATTAAGGATCTTCAGGAAAGAATTTAGAAAAAATGTAATTCTTTGGCTTTTATATCAACAGACAGACTACTTCAAAAGCTATCTTCATGAACAGTATCGTTTAATTTCTTTTTCTGAGACTTATCTGTAATAAATACCTGCCCACAAATACATATATGGGTATTGAAAAAATTGTATGCCTTATAATGAATCTTTAAAAAGTTTCAAAAGAAGAATCCAACCCACGTGTATTAGTTGCACTCCTAGAAACTATGGATTTATTGAAGCAAGCCAGCGCTCCTCAGTGCTACATCAAATGCTGTGCTGACACAGATGGTATTGAGCACACAGGCCTATGGCATTGAAGTTAAGAGGAATTTCTTTAATAGTAGCAACACGGCTAAACCTCTACATCCCATTAGAGTAAATATGAGATTGTAGATGATAAGGCATGTACCATCAAAAAAAACACTTCAGACCCATTTTTTCACGCCTAACTGGTAGCAAAGATGGTTGTGAGTGAAAACATCATGCTACCCTAAGCTAGGAGTCTGTAAAAGCTAAAGATGACAATGACATTCTTTAACAACAATCTTCCATTTCTGATAGGAAGAAAAGCACCAAATTCCCTAAGTGTTTGTCTTTTAGAAAACACAAGCAGTATTTGTTCTCTCTGCACTCATTTTCTTAGATGCAATTCAGTTCAGTTGAAGTAACCAGAAGTGGAAACTGCTGGCAATTCTGCTCAATTATATTTGAATAACTGGAGATCTACCCGGATATTTATACCAGCCTCATTATTGTGACATGTGAGCAGCCTCAGGTCAGATCCCATTTCATGCATTCATTGACACATCAGTTTCCAACATAAAATACCATCTCTATTTACACTTACACAAGACCTCAATCCTTGCCACATTCCTCGTAGCATCCTTTTGCTAAAGCACAGAAGGTTGTATTCCTGGTTATATATATTTCATAAGCTTCAAATAGCCAAATATCAAATGAAATAGAAGTTAATGTGAATGTGGTAATTGAAAAGAAACCTCCTTGAGAAGTATTTAGTAATTCTTCCTAATTCCTCCCTCTCCCTTGTCAGTTTTTCTGTCATTATATTGCATCTCATTCACTTCAAGAATGAAACATGTTTGAAAGGTATATTTCCACCTGAATAGAAATTAAACTGATGATAGTTCTTTTTTCGTACATTCCCAAGACAGAAGAAGTAACGTTAATGAAACGTGAAACATCATAAATTAGAGATAGTAAAATATTTAAACTTGCTTGTAGTTGTTCTGTTATTGTGCCACTCAGCCCACACTAAAAGTATACAAGAAAACTAATTAGTTCAGTGCTTTTTTATTTTCTTTAGAACATATTTTTAAAATGCAGTAATTTTTTCAGTGGCTCCATTATCCATATCTCATGGGGAAGTTTATAGAGCATAAACTTTGTGGCACTGTCCCCAAAATCTTACTGAGCCAATACTTTGTTAATGGATATAATGGAACTGAGCAATACAAAATCCTCAACACGCTGTTATCCCATATGGCTGAAGTGACCCTCTGCCTGACCATACCCAAACCGGGAGTGAGGTTTAGAGTCCCTAGATAGACCTTTGATAGGAATAATCAGAGAAGAAATCTAATTAGCTGTAAAATAAAGCTTGCAGCATTTACAAAGATCATACAATTTAATTCCTAATGATAAAGGAGACTGGACTCTAGATCAAGGTTCCTCCTATATGTGGTCCTAACATTTACTGTAATTAATGCTCATTAGACTTTGTACAATTTGCAAAGCATGGTTAGTCAAGATCATTTTTACTGAAATCACATTCTGTCCTTTTGTTCAGGAATGGCCAATGTCCTCACTTTCAACAAAACACAGAAAATTTTAACATTATGTTTCATACTATGGAGTTTTAATCTTCTCTCCCTTTTCTCTATGAATATGATTTTTGTATTTCTTCTCTATCTGTATAGTGAACTCATTTATATCCTGTTTCAGTTTCCTATCTGATTAGTTTTTTTCCCTATAGATTTAGTTTTGCTGAACCATGGTGATACCACACAGACAGCAGTATAAAATACAAAATTCATGAAAATCATGTAAGCAGAGATAGAATACCTGCAACTCCAATTCACTTCAAAGAAGCTGCCATTGTTTAATACCTTCAGAAGTTGCACTGCTGTTTATATTCAGCAGAATACATTATCCTAGTATCTGGTAGTGGATAATTATTGGTCTCTGAACGCACACTGAAAAGTAAATATCAAAACTGGCACAAAGAGAAATACTTTCTTTGCACTCCAGCCTTGTCTCTAGAATAACTGTGTAATCTTCAGGGGAAAAAAGTTTTAAAAGACTATTGAATGGAAACTTTTCTGTATCTTCAGGTTTAACACGAACACCACCGAAAGACATACAAAGCTGGGGGAGAGGACTCTGAGAAAAAAAGGCTGAAATTCCATCAAGGATCCCAAAGATTTTAGTACTATCATCAGACTCAAATAAAATTCTACACATAAGCACCTCTCTGTCTTGTAAGAGCATATAATAGAAAAGGGAGCACCAGATTTCATTGTAATCATCAGTTCTATTCAGATAGGCATATACTGGTACTGTTCCCTCACATGAAGCATTTTCTGCAATTTATAAGGCCATTCTGAAACGTGGGAAAGCTGGCAGTTTATTACCAGCTGCATTTCACATAGCAGAGATGTTGCAAGTAATTTCCATCTGGAATTAGAATGAAGTGGTGGCAGTCTCCCACTGCCAATAATCGCATGGTCTAGCAGGTCGGATATGAAATTGAGGTTAGGAGAGCCTTATCCTGCTGCTATCTTTAGCAATACACTTATTTCCTACCGCATCTGGTAATCTTTACACAACATGTCAGTACCACAACTACAATTAGACACTTCTCTGTTGAACAAACTCTTTCTGTATTCTAACTTAGTTCTCAATGAAAACTAATATTTTTTTAAGGTTTTCAGTACCACAGTTTCCAGCCACATCTGCAGGATTTGCTACTTGTTGGCAAAGTTAAGCCATCAAGGGTTTAGTTAGCCTAACTTCATACAGGCATTAAGTCTGTAATAGGCAGAATGGCAGACGACGTGGATGAAACTTGCTTGGGTTACCAGGCTCATTGAACTGGAGCCTGAACCTACGGACAGTCACTAAAGTTAGGGTAAACAAAACTGATTTGAATAGAAATTCATGGCCAATTTAAAGCATGAAATGTTGCTTTCTTACCAAACAGGGATCTTTTCCCATTCTTATCCATTTATCTATTTGACATTAGAAAATTAGACAACAATGCTTAAAAATTTGCTTATGTGAGCAAGAAGACCTGCTAGATGAATTGGAGGAATATGAATATTACAGCAAATTACAGTTTCTTTAAGCAGTTGAAAGCACCTGGAAGTGACTTACAGTCATCCCAGTTCCCACGTTGCCTGTTAAGGATAAAGATAAGATGGCACTAAAAGTAGGTCAAAAGTATATCACTTTGTGAGAACTGAGCCCTAAACAATTAAAGTAGATCTACTGGAATAACCAGTGTGTGAAGAAGAAATGAAAGAGGTTAAATATTTGATGGAGAGGTGTCAAAGCATCCCATTAGTATGTTGCCCTGCTTCGTGGCTTTTCTGAGAAAACTTGTATGCTCAGCAGCAGCACTTCAGTAGCACCACCTGAATGCATAAAAGCATTCCAGAGAAGCTTGCGACCAAAAAATCCGCATGAAACCGAGAGCAGGAGAAAAGTGCAAATGAAATTTTAAAAATTTACAATTTGATAATTCAAGAATGAAGTACTTCTCTGGTTTGCACTAAGGCAGTAATCAAAACTCAAAGTTCTCTTAACAATGTTTTGCTGCTATGCACTTATACCCCAGTATAAGTGCTACAAATGCTACTATCTTTCACAATTTGAGTAAACCACACTCTAGCAAAGGGTCTTTGATTTAAAAGTTGTGGCTGCTGAAGTACATTAGAAGAGTCAAAGACAGTTTGGAAGCGGGATAGGTGTCCCAGTCTTGCAAGCACACACGATCCTCCATTTAATGGAGAATCCATTTAATTTGGCTGTATGCAAGCCATGCTTTCAAGCTGGAATTTCCAACTTCTTATTGACAGCACAATGTGGGGAAATAACAGGTCTACTATTAACTGATTTTGCAGAGGAAGGCAGTAAGGACAACCTTTGGTAGTCCTCATTCTTAGTCCAGAAAGTGGTTGTTCTGTCCTCCACACCAGGCTTTCGGGACCTAACCAAAACTAACACCATAATCTATTATATACTGTTCTTTGGATATGATGTTAGATGCAGGTTCTCTATAGATCTCACAAAACATTTTGAAAACAGATGGGGATAAGCAATGTTTTCTGGCCAGTATGCCCTTTATCACACAACATGACTGCACTATACCTTCTGTCAACAGAAATACAATGGCATGCTGATATCTATTTTATCAGCAACCACTGATTATATCATAACTGTCATTCATATGGCAATCTCCTATCATCATCTTTCTGTCTTTACCAGCTGACAAACTCTAGAGAGGGATAATGTATAATTTCCGACAAACTTATTATAGAGTAAGCAGAGTCTTCGTTGTGTCCTTTAACTTACCACTTCATTTGGAGTTGAGACCCCTAACTGATATGCAAGATGCTTAACTTAACGTTACTGACCAAGAGCCTAATTTGTTTTCATGGAAACAACGCAGAGCTTGACAATAGTACTTTTTTGATTAATATTTTAAAATCTCTGAAATATTAATAACTTTTAACACTATCCAAATCATATAAAAATAGGTAGGGCAAAATTAAAATAATTTCTCATGTTGTCAAATGTTTTGTTCAGTAGTAAACTTTCTTTCAAGCTTTATTTTTCTCCACCACAGGCAACTTTGTTCTGACCGACAGAGCAACCGACAGAGATCTCTTTTCATAACACAGTAATCTTGTAGTTCTGTTGTTATCTGTTAAAATGTTATAGCACCATAATCCCACTCTTTATCTAGTTATTGTGAAAACAGAGGCACAAGAAAAGCTTATGTACATGGCTTTGATTTCATTTTGATATTTCTATTTCTATGTGAAGGTCTTAAAAATAAATTCTTTAGACAGAATGATGTATTCATTTTCTTGATGGCACACAAAATGCCTCATCTTTTTAGTTCTTTACACTTATTCGTTTCATGGGAAGAGAAAGATATCCCAAAACATGCAGTATGAAAGGAAGGAACAAGAAAATCCACATCAGAGAAGAAAAATCTATGTGATTTTGCCAGGAATTATGGACCTAAATCACTAAGTAGTTTTTGAAAAGCAGCTAGAGATCAAGAGACCGCCCTCCTCTCAATGCATACTCCAATGAAAGTACCATTTTCACTTCCCAATTGGGATATAATTTGCCCTATAACACTTCTCTGTGCTTCTTTCCATATGCTTCAGTGATTCCTCTCTAGAGGCAAGTCTAAAGTTTTATACTATTCAGTATAAAACAATACATGAAACATCATAAAAAAAAAATTCAACGCCTTGCCAACATCAATAGAGTGAACACTTTTTTCAGACCGATAAAAGTGATACTTGGGTAGGATGCTATGTTATTTTAGACAACTTAGGGTCTGATTGTACACTTAATTGGATTCATGGGACTGCCACAAAGTATAGGGGGTATCCGTCAGCAAAACCTGGTGCTAAAAGGAGACAAATTATAGGGGGAAGTGTTTCAGAAAGAAAATACAGAGTTTATATTGCAGAGATGTTTTATTTCTCCATCGAGAGTACAAAAATATTTATGCACATTTCTATCTCTGTAGCAGATGTTGAATCATTTCTGCAAGTGTGTACCTGATTAAAATTGCTTGCCAATAATGGATTTCTTTCAGGCACAGATTAAAATCATTTTCCATAGTTAATTCCACAAACTAAAACCCTCCAGTATATTTGCCAAACTGGCCTCCATGTTTCCTCACACAACTCTCTACACAGGGACAAACAGGGCACTGAGAACTGAGAGTCAGAGGACACGAGTTCACTTGTGTCCACTGCTTCATCTAGAAACGCCAGTACCGATGAGTTATGTACGTTCATTCCAACTGTTGCTGATTTAAAATATCAAGACCGCTCTCCACCTTTAGTGAAGAAGAGACTTGTGGATTTGAAAGATGGTATATGGGGGAAAAAAATAAGCTTGCTGAGCATGCCAGATGAAAAATTTATAATTTTAATATCCTCGTATTTCCATATTCTATTATACGTTCATCAGAGGCTGAAGCACAGAATAGCAGTTACTTTATTTCTTTTCTGCCTGCAGGTATATAGCAAGGCATCAAGTTGATAGGCTGGTTCATATAACACCAGGTACATTTATTACTCCAAATATTTTATTTATATTGAAGTTCATGTGTTTTCCTAGTAAGATGTTGATGCACTCTGACTGCCTTTTCAGTTTCTAAAGATATATATTATTGTTAAATGGATACAAATATTGATAAAACATTAAAACTAACATGAAAGCAAATGTGCCATACAAGAAGGGCTTTCAGTGACAAATCCTAAGGAACAAATTATGCATCATCTGATTCTCGATCCAATGAAGTAGGCTCCTCAATTTTTAATGTCTGAACTGCCAAGCCGCAGTGACTAGAGTGATTTTACACTTGCACACTAATAAGCACATACACAAATGCCTGCAGTTCTTCAGAATTTGCTAGCATACTATTTATTTACTTATCCCAGAGAATGGGCATCGAGGGCATGCTTACATCTCAGGTTTATAGAAATGCATAGACATCTCAATCCCATGCATCGAGCCAGAAAGCATAAATTTGTTTTCCAGGATAATATGGCATCCACCAGTACATATAGATTCATGTGTCATGCTACACAGGTACATGCAAAGGGGGAAACGCAGTTCCTAACTGCAGAGTTTGTCTAACTGCAGGACACCTTCACAAATGAGCTTTCACTTGCACTTTATCAAGTTCAGGTTAATTCCTTGTGTAATTGCTGGCAGAATTAAGGCTCTAGAATTCAAGTAAAAAGCACTGGAAACCTTACAGATTGTCTACACCCACATAATGCAAACAGAGTGCTGTGAATCTCACCTCACCTTATAAATCTGGTGAATTGGGTTGAGTCTGAACAGAAATTATTCACTTGCAGGCTCTGGAAACATTAGGATTTCTTCTGAGAAACATTAAATAGATGAGATTCAAGTGATGCAAATTAGGTTAATGAACTTGAAAATAGCAGAAAATCAGCACAAAAGGGTTGTATACACATAAATATATATGTACAGTTAGCATAACCTTCCTTGCAGGAAAATGAGCTTGAAATCCTCAAAACTTGTCATAAAAGTATTTTGTATGTTTAGTACATTTTTGTATGTTTAAAACTTAGCCTTCAAGGTAGTGAATATCCTCACCTCTACTTGTATTGATAAGTCCTATGCACTGCAAGACTTTTGGTGCAGACTTTAGGTGGTAAACATTGAACTTTGCTTTGTACCCAAATGACTTGGCAAGACAGTGATAATGAGAGCTCACAAATTTACAGACATTCTGAGAGCAGTGGAAGCAGATTACATAATAGACCCCAATTACAACACTGAAATATTTTCATTAAAAAAAAATTGTCATGAAGAGGAAGAGAGAGAAATTGCTCAGAAAACTGAATACTTACATCAAGTGAAAACTACAAATTCAGAAGAAACCTTGCCAGCAACCCTCTGTAAATGAGCTATTTATTTGATCTTCTATTTTCAGTAATTATACTTCAAAATACTCAAATTTCAAAATACATTTAAAAGCTTCACTCTAATATATGCAATTACAGGACAGTAACTGGTTAGTTCTGTAGGAATTAGCAGGGTATTTCAGAAATGCTTGAAGAGAGGTCACAATGTCCTTAGCAAAGATTACTCCCAGAAGATGAAAAAGTGCAGTCTTTTAGGCAGCATGTAATTTAGCATCAAAATCTAGCAATAAAGGAGTTTGAATTGAGTATGCCAAGAGGGGCAACAAAGTATCCCCAACACTTACGGTACTTTTGAGAATTTATCAAAGTTAAAGAGACTAGATAAGAGGAGTATAATAAAATAAAATCACTTTAACCATGTTTTCCTAAACTTTGTTCATTCCTAAATTCTGAGCTTGGTGAAAATCTCCAGGTGCAGCAACCAGCCAAACCCGAATCACATTTTCTCTGTTTGCATTTCAAATAGGCCTATGACAGTTTCAGACTCTAAAGAAAATTGTGAAATCCTTCTGTTCTGATGAGCATAAATAAATAAATAAATACCCAACCTTCTTCACATTCCAAGCATGTCTGTTAACTTTCTCTATTAACACTCCTTGGATAGGAATAGCGTATAGAATGTGCAAGAGCTAATATTGGAAAAGCTAAACAAAAGCTGTAATCAGGTTTTAAAACAGACAATATAAAGCATTGTAATTAACTGGGTTGGAATAAAGTGGTCTTTATTAGTGGAAATGAGCTCATCTGCTATAGGAATGAATATTTCACAATTTAATGCAGAACGTATTGACATCAGCCAAACATTTACATTTCTTCCATGGACAGATTGTTATTGACCTTGTGATGTGACATATCTACTGTCACTAAGCTACAAAATGGGAATCTCATCCTGCCTCTCCTCTTTTATATACAGAAAGCAACTAATTTGTCAGCATGCCAGCTTTAACTAGCCAAGATGAAGGTAAGCTAATTTAATAGGAACTGTTCAATAGCTTCGACCCACCTGACACTGTCAGTTAAGGCAGCTCCACATTGCAGTGTCTTTCATTATTTCCAGCTCTTTCTTCAGACTGCTTGAACACCAAGTCAAATAATATGCTTAGGAGTCAATAGGCCTGACTTTTTCTCAAGGACATTCCTTTGATGCCAGGAACTGTCAAGTGGAAAAACGCGTAGTGTGAAGGTGAGAGGACACTAATTAAATATACATAGCTCTGGCCAAGGAAGAATGAGGCACAGCTTGCTATCCAAAAACTCCGCTGCCTGCTTGGCTGAGGTCACAGCTGTTGATTTGTACAAGTTCTTAAGTTGAGGTCTCAGTATGAGATGCTTTAACACTCTTAAATACTAGACAAAGGCCGTCTGCAGAGATGCTGTGTACAGTTATATGTGCTTTTGTAGTCTGAAGTCAGACAGCCTGGATTCTTCATTTAAGTTTAGCTAAAACGAGCATGCATCTTTTTTGTTATTAGACTTGAAGACGAAGAGATATTTCTCGATGCTAGAGAAGGATCCATGTTTGCAATACAAAAGAGCAAATTATTAACAATATCAATGCAAAAAGTACTCCTTCACTTTAAAGTGGCTACAAGAGCAATAGCAGCAAGAAATGTGTTTATGTACTTGCCTTTGGATTACTTCAGAGGTAAGCATGCATGTTTCCACCCGTGGCAAATACACAGAGACCGTGAGGCTATCATAAAAATATAATATGACGCAAAGATTTCCTCCTTTCCCCCTGTTGTTTTCCCACAATCCTGATGTTCTCACTTAACACCTCTTACTGAAAGCTAAGCTTTAACTACCCAAGGCTGGAAGTGCATCTTATTTAAATAAAAAGGTATCAGTACTGTTTTTCTCCTGCGGGCTGTTGGGCATAGGCGCACCCGATGCACTGACACGGGTCAGTGCAGCATCGTGCCGGCCAGCATCCCCTTCACACAGCAGTGTAAATGAGCTCGTTTGCAGAGTCAGAGTTTATTAGGACTGATTAGCGTGAGCTCTCTGTCCTCTGAGCACTGCTGTACTGCAGGTGGACCCGTATCCCTGCATCTGTTTCACAAGGTTTTGGATGCCACAGCTAGTGGTCACGTCAGCTGCAACATGTTGCATCCTTTCAGCTGAGCAGTAATAATAGTTATGGAGTTAGAACATATCTTACATACCTATGAGAAAAAAAGAGGGGTATTACTGGCATTTAGTTGTGTTTGGTAGTGTTACTCTTAAAAAGCTGGCAGAAAACTGTAATTTTGACCTGCAACTTGCAGCATTTAGATGTCTTCCATCTTGCCAAACACCTTCCTAACCCGCTGTTTCTTACATTTAACCTGATGCGTGTGACGTGATTTGTGGATGTTTGGCCATTCACAAACACCTGGGTAGCAATAGCCTCTGCCTCTAAACGCTTTCCTTTCTGCTCACACATTTGTGCAGGGAGTGGAAATGTAAGGCAGTTTACGTGTTACGAGGACTATCCCTCCCTCCAGACTCCAGGGTAATCAACAGCAACATTATCTGTAAATGGACAGATGAGGAATGGTTCAAAATCGGGCTCAGAGAAGAGAAAAAATATGCAAATCAACACATTTAATAGTTGCATAATTTCACACTAAAACCTAAGCATTTCCAACTCCAACATCCTATCCTCATACATAAATATGATGGTGTATCATATTCACTCGTTATTGTTTCCAACCCCTTGTAATTTTATCAGTCTATGGCAAAGGCAAAAGCATTTTCATGGAAACTGAATTCTTCCTTCTACTCTTCCCTGATGACCACACAAATGGTACCATGTTTAGTTCAGAATAACCTTTGCTCATCGGTCATCATGAAGAACACAGGAAAAGAGAACTTTGTTTCTTCCGAGAGGAGATCTGACCTTTCTCTTCCCCCCGCCAGACTTTTTCTCAGGGTATTTTTTGATAAATTACTTATATGCCATTGGACTAAGTCTCCTTAGGAGCAACAGGTAATTTATACTATTGATGAGGGCAAAATCTCTTGCACTTCCTGAGTTGGATGACGCGGATAAGCAGGTTCCATGGGGTTCAGGGGTAACCAGCAGCTGCCTTAGTTACCTTAAGTTCACTCTATTCATGTAACATTTTTACAGTTACACAAACATACTGAAATAACAGCTACTTCCTGCATCATTTCAATTACTAATTCTTAAAATCTTGGGTGTCATATGTATAGTCCATGAAAACCTGGCTGAAGCAGCTGGCAAAACTAAGCTCTCTGGGTTTGCTCTGCCAGCACAGAAGAGACTTCCTTGCAAGTCCTTCTTTCATTTACTGTGAATTTTGAGCAGTGTAATTCTGCTGATTGCAGAGGAAACCCTTATATTTATAAAACTGTAACTGATAGCAAATTTTGCCCTTTTAGACTTAATCACATATGAGCAACAGATTTTTTTTATTGTTTCAAATCCTTTAACACATTATGCTCCAGATTCTGCAACTGTGCTACTGCCATGCTCCCATCTGAAATTATAGCAAGAAAAATTAAGTATGCCACCATCGTTTTTAAAAGCACAAGTTATTTTCAGAGATGCATACTTCTGCAGTACAGTAACAGACAGAGGAAATATAAATGTAACAGTCAAGAAAACTGTAAGTGACAGTAAACTGTAGTGGGGGCAAACTGGATGAAGGCAAAATGTTCAGGAAAAATAGTTCTGACTTACCACTCACCCTGAAAGAATTGCTATACATTGATGGTACATAAGAAATGTGAGACACTAAGATTTCTACAAAATAATACATCGAGTTTCTACCCAACGGCTGTTCTGTAATTAATGTACCTTAGGCACTGACCCACTTAAAAAAAAATCAGAAAAAATAAACTTATTTTCCTGCCCTCATTTCTTCAGGGCAAGAAGCATGTCAATGCTTGTAAACTGCTACATAAATACATAGCACTATACAAATTTTATTAACAATGAAATAATTTCAAGTCTATGTACAAAACCCAGATGTCAGGAGTAACCCCTCTCTAGCCCAAGACTGTATGCAGAAGCATCTATCCCAATACGGTATAATAAAGCAGACCCCACAACAGCCATATTATGTCACACAATCCTGCCGCTACATGAGCAAATTAAGGATGGTTTCAAAACTGGACTTAACATCTGGATCTGCAGCACTCAGTGCTACACACTTGGTCACTGCAGTTGATCTGTGCATGACAGGCTCACTTTGTCAGCTTGGTACAAATTCTGCCACGTCGATTACGTTCTACCCCTATTTTGGAGATGGAACAAGTCATCTTCCCCTTTGTCACTTTCTTAATGTGAGAACATCTCTTTCTTTTGTCTCGCTTGAATGTAAAAGGAAGCATTAAGTATCTTTTTGTGATAAACAGAACTTATTGCACAGCAGCAACTGAAACCAAGATAATATTCTGGGGAAGAGTAAAATATGAATCACTGCTCTACCGAATTGTTAAAAGCATTTGACTTGCAAGTAGTTGTCTTTATTTTGCAACTCAGGGCTTGTATAAAAATCTTACCCTCTGTAATGCTGTACTTGCTCAAGCTCCAGGGAAGGAGCCAAATGCAGCAGTCCGGCACGGACAGAGACGTGCAGGAGAGGCCCTGCTGCTCTGAGTCTGCTTTAGGTCTGCTCTGGGACATCTCATGGTAGTTATCTGCATTGCACAACACTGGTCAGGGATAAATCCATCCTACAAATAATGCTAAATTATCTTCTATTAAAACTGAATTTTTAGAACAGACTGTATGTTTGCAGAAGCTTGATGTATTGATTTCTAATTTCTCTGGGTAGTTAAAGGTTTAGTGAGATACCACAAATTAGCGGCGTGAGAGAATATTTCACAGCTCACAGACCTGACAAGGGGGACAGGAGGTCGTCTTTCTGAATAATCTGTGCACATTTGGCTCAAATTTGAATCTAGAAGAACTTCCATTATTTATGTTTCTTTCATAAAGCTTGTCATTTTAGATCTATTTATTGAGGGATTGCATTGCTAAAGCTTTTCCAGCACAAAAATGCTTTTTGCATCTACACTAGAGGTTTGAACTTCATATTTTTAATAGTTATTGCAGTATAAAAACTGCATTTACCCTAACTCAAAGGAATTTAGTATTATGTATTATCACAGCTTAAAATCAGACTCCTGAGCAACCAGACTCTGGTTGATAATTTGAATTAGTCAGGGGGCTTATTCCGTCCTTTGAGCTCTCCCTTTTTTTCCTGGAAAAAGATGTCCACTTTTTTCCTACTCGTTGTGTTTATATGTGACATTGTAAACACATTTGACCTGTACCAAGGTGATGTATGTATGGAAGGGAGTGCAGGCAGCTCAGCAGGTTCCCACTTCATCAATGAAAACTAACTGCCAGCAGCTGATGGCCATTTCGATTCTGGTATGATAGAGTATCAGCGTTATCCATCTGCCTCAAAACATTGACTGAAGATGTTTTAAGAGCACTTTCAAGTTCTCTCCACTCTTTTGTTATAAAAATCTAAAAAGAGTATTTTATAAGGTCATTTAATTCATCAGCGGCATTTCTTAAACTTTCCACCATATTGGTAAATCAGGGAGTTGACACACTAGGAATTCAGAAATCCTTGCTTACTTCCCTGCAGTACTGCTCCGATTCAGTCCATGTATTTTGCAGTACTTTTTAGAATATGCTAATCTTTAAATGATCACTAAAACTAATGACATAGTTTTCCATCAAGAAGTTATAAAACTTAGATATTGCATGTATTGATTCAAGAAAAGATTTGACAGAGGTATATAAAATAGTGAATGACAAAGACAGATCAAAATGTGCCATCTCATCATAAATGAACACAGGGAAAGTTAATGAAAACTGGAAAGTAATTATTAAAATAGATCAACTTTTTTTTTTTTTAATATAATACATAATTAACACATGGAATTCATTGCTGCAAGGCATCATTTAATGAAGAAGTTTATGGGGCTTTTTGCTTTGTATGGGTAATAAGAAATTTCACATATATTCCAGAAGGCATTTTCTGCTACAATCAAAAGACCAGGAATATCATTTAAAAGCTCCAGAAACACAACGTACTCTTCAGGTTTAAAAACTAATAAATTCTTAATGTGCCATTGTGCAATGTATCATTAGAAGTCACAAACAGCTGCACTTGCAGAGATTATCATTGAATTAAAAACACTTCCACTTACATTAGGTAGGGGGTAAATGACAAATTTCTGCTCACTCCAGAAAGGAGATTATCATAGGCTCTGTGTGCCAAAACCACGGATATACCTAGCCTGAAATAGGATAGCCAAAGGAAGCTGAGAAGATCCACAATATCATTTGTACACCTTGGAAGGCACTAAGAGCCATAATGGATGCAAAGACCTCCTTATGCCGGTGTCCTGCCTGTCTCTGCACAGATACTAAAGCAAAATTTAGGAACAGGACAAGCTTAGAGTCATCCTCCCCTGGAAATTCTCCCATCACTCAACAGTTTTAAGTTAAAAGACTTCTAAGAAAACTTTTCATGCGAGAAGCTTTCAAGCTTCTGGAATCTTTAAGCATCCATAGCATGACAGTTTGCAAAAGACTCCTTTTGAATAGAAAGATCCTTTTCCCTGCTCTGATATTTGCATTTAAATGCCTTGCCCCTTTCAGTTAACTTCAGAAGTTAAGGTAAGATAATTTCCCAAGGCAAATATGATGCTCTCAACTTCTGTTTTTTTATTTTTAATTTAAAATAAATTAAAAAAAAGAAATTAACATATGGTCATATTGCCCCCACATGCCTTTATTTACTTTTGTACAGTTATGGCCTATAGTGGACATATTCAACTCACGGGAATAATTGCAAACAGGATCACAGAAATACAGAATATTATGTAACATAACCTTTTTTTTTTTCTTTTTTTTGTCTAGAACAGGAAAATAAACATTCTGTTCCAACATGAAGGATTTTTTTCACTACTTTCAGGGGACTCCAAGGCCGCACAAAGTCTTTTTCCTGACAGTTGTGCTCTACAATAACGGTTCAGTTCAGATTCCAACTGAGTTGGTGAGAACTGGGTACAGGGTCCATGTATGTAGGTGCATAAGTATATGTTTACTTCTGTCTGATGTTAAGGACAAGAAAGAAGCTGTATAGGTTACCAGCTGTAAAGCTGCAGGGAAATTCCATGCCCAAATAAACTGATAATTTGTATTTTTCTATGTAGCATTAATAAAATAGCAATACATAGATACGTGATGGTATCTGATAAAAAGACTTCAGGTATGTGAACTGAATAAAAGATAAAAAGCATTTATTCCAGGTTCTTTAAACTACTACTTCAATACCTAGTTTAATCAGCATGAATTTATAGTAAAATGTATATTAAACATAAATTTATGTCTAATATTCCAATATCCAATTAGACTAATATATACTTAGTGTTATAGATATGAAATATCAGCATAATAATTTACCCCATTTCATTAACCCTAGGAATCATTACCATATTTCATTAAGGTTAGGCACCATTACCAAAATGTTTCTGCTCTCAAATTAGAAGAATTTGCGTAGAGGTAGATATTTTCCTAATAGCATGAGACAGATACCAAGGCTTGAAAAACTGTCCCTTGAACAATTCTTAAACAGAAAATGGAATCCTCTGTGAAAGTTATTTTCTTTTAGAGGAAATTTTTTGATTTCAATAACATGTAGATACTTTCACTGTCCATTTTCATGAAGCAGTTACAATTTTCGTGGAATTGAGCTGTACAGAAAAAGAAAGAATTTCATGAAACTGCAAAACAACATTCAAATACATGCTGCACTGGAAATACAGTCTGTTGTGAACTGAGAGATGCCATTTCTTTGGAAACTTCCCTAGTCATCAGCTACAGCCAACGTTTCTCCTTCTCTTTGAATATGTGAATAAACAAAATAAAGCAGCTTTAACCGAACAGCTGAGATCATAAGGCCTCCCTCCAAGGCCTAAGCAGTTAGTTAGTTAGTTAGCAGTTAGTTAGCAGTTCTTAAACTAATGTTTAAGAAACTGGAACTCCGGTCTCCCCTGTCCTGATACAGTGCTCTTGTCCTGTAAATTGCTTCTACCCAATATCTGAATCACATCTTCCTTCTCTTTTACTGCAAATAATTTAAAAGTTCATGTTTCCTCTTTGGCATACCAGTTCATTCCATAAAATAATACTTGCAGCAGAGGTCCCATCTTACTTAGAAAATGAAGAGTAAAGTTAGGACAAATTTGATACGAGTTCTTTAGTTTTCAGTTTGATCACCAAATCAAAAATGTAAATTATTTGCAGAGAGCTTGGAAAGACTTTTACAAAGGAAGCCTCTATAAATATCAGCAATCAAAAATATAATACAATAAAACAGGATTGACAGTCAAAGCTATTAATCTGCCCTCAAAGGGACCCAGGCAGAGATTTTGGACTGAAGGAACTTCTCTAGTATCCACGGATAAGCAAGGAAGAGTACTGACAGGATGATAATAAGCATATGCAGATGGTAAGAAGCTAATCTGCATCTGACTTTTTTCCCTCCACTGGGTAATTAAAGCCTTCCTAGCATCAGCTTTTATTTTATGTCTGCATTGAATGCAATAGTGAGTTTTCTAAAAGTAGCCTACTCGCCTATATTGGGGGTGTGGGAGGGGAAAGGCAGCAAAACTCTCTTTTTTTTTTTTTTTGTTAGAAGTTTTGTGCTGTAATTTCACTGTGTAGCAACTGTAATTACAGATTAAATTTGGCACCTACACCCTCCTCATTAAATATTTTGCTAACGCATTTGAGCTATAAAATAAGAGGATAAAAGATTAGTTTTAGGCTTCTATAATTAAATTGTTACCTCTTATAAAAATGAAAATGTTTACCCAATTAGTAAATAATGAAAACTAATTTCCTTCTGGTAGTTGGCAAAAATAAAAAAGGTGTAATTTCTGTTTTACAAATTTTTCAAATTACTTGCTGTACATGTCCAATTTTTTTCTCCTAAATTTTGTAAGGACTTTTACACAAGTAAACACCAAAATTCTATAATTACACATTAGAATCACTGATTACCTGTATATACAGCAATTACATAATTAGAGACAATTACATTAATTATACAAACAATAGTCTGCCTTGAGTAGCAACGAAAAACAAGAACATTCTCACATATGAAAAACATGCTTTGAGCTAGGGAAAAGGAGACATTCTTATTAGCACCAAAACGCAGAAGTGAGCACAGAGCGACAGTGCTCTTGTTGCTCTTGTGAGTGCTTGTTGCAGCACCAAAAGCTCTTGTAAAACTCTGGTTCTGAACATGCTGTAGTATTCTGGCATACATATATCTCAAGTAGCATGTAGAGAGCTAAAGAAGACTCAACGGATGTGGGATACATCAACAAGAAGGATTATTTTTCCAGAAGCACCTACCTCCTTTGCGGGAGACCAGCCCTGCGGCCTCACAGCTTAAGCTGGTGCGATGGGGGCTGCCCCCGCACAGGGGGGCCTGGTGGGAGTTGTGGCTTCCCAGGTGTTTGCACCTCCCTTCTCGTGCTGGCTCTGCCGTGAGGATGACCATGGAGCTGGGATATTCCCAGGGCCACTTATCTGGCACGTTAGCTCTCTGGTAGGGGCAACAAAACTCTTGAGAGGCAGCGCTATCCAAGATCCAAGGAGAACAAAGTGGCACCTTTAGGTGCTTAGACAGATGCTTCTAAAACACGGCACACAAAATGAAGGCAAGTCCGCGCCAGGCAGACAGAGGAACTCTGGGGACCTCTTCCACTACCCACATGTGTCCACAGAACCTACTGCCAGCTAGGGTAAGAGCGGGTCACAGTGTAAATCAAGGCTACTCATTGATTAGAGTCTCCTGCACAATCTAACAGACACCCAGCAGCAAATTTCATCCCACAAGAGGCCATGCAGCGCTTTGGCACTCTGGAGCTTCTGTATCGGGAGCTTCACAGCTGGAAGCTGCAGCTTCAGGAGAAGCCAGAACCGCAAGAAGCACCGTGTCTCCCTCGGCAGCACAGGCTAATGCGCCTGGGAGCCTGGAGAGACAGCAGGAAGGGGGCTGAAGCCCAGTGTGGAGGAGGTTCTGCTGTTCTGGTCACACTGACCTACATGCAGAGAGGAGCGGGATCACCAGCTAAGCTGATAGTGCAGAGAAGGCAGCGACCAGGGGCGCACAGGAGAGAGGTGGAAATAAACCCTTTCAATAAATGACTTCTATTCAGGCATAGAGACAAAGGAGATCAGGACAAAGAAACACAGTAAAAGGGAAACTTTTTAATAAGAAAGTTAAGCAAGACACCTTCACTTTCCAAAGAAAAATAAGAATCCTTGCTTCTTACCTGACTTCATCTGTGTCTAAAGAAAGGAAAGAACCTCAACCAGTAATTAAATACAGAAGCAGTAATTTAAGACTTAACTTGCAAATATATATACATATATATAGCCATGTCTGTGTTACTCATGATTTCTTTATACAGACAACAACTTGAAGATCCCAGGACAACTAGTGACAAGTGGCCCTGGGATGCTCTAGGCTTCACATCATACTTTGTAACTCATTCTTGCATAGGAGTTTTTTTTCCAGCTATGTGTGTTTGCTGCTCTGAGGGCTGTGTTGCAGCACACCTGAAAGGAGATATTTATGCCATGAAATTAAAAGCATGCTTTATAGGCTAGGGGTATGGCTTGAGGGTATGTCCTAGAACCACACCTGTTCTGCTCACAGAGAACTAATTAGTTCAAACCAATAGAGAGGCCGACGGAGAATTAATATTTATGCAATGTCGATGATCAGGGGACCAGAAATTGGACTGAAGGGAAAGTTAAATTATTTGACAGTGTAGATGTTCCTGTTACAGTTATCGTAGTTGTAGTGACTAGCTCTGGTACCCACGTACATTCCTTTATCACAGCTTTGATGTTTAGAAGCCTTGGCTAAGTGAGACTGCACACCTGCACTGCGCCGAAAAAGGAATCACAAGTCAAGACTGTTTTCTAGCTGAAGAGCTGTAGGACACAGTGTGCTCAGTGCTGAAGGAGAGGCGACACCCGTAAGTTGAATAATGCTACTGCTTGGCGGATTTCCCTCATCTGTGATATCTCTTCCGTCTGTCACCACGATACCAAGAAATCAGACCGAGTTCCCCAAATAGCTGGATCATCCTCATTTCAAGTCCAGAACACATACAGTTTTGTCAGTGTGATCCTACACACAAGCTCTTTCCATGTTAGTTTGGGAACTGCCTTGCTAATAGTGCTCTAAAGCCTCTGAGCTGCACCATGTGCAGATGTGGTCAGCTAGCAGCTCCGCTAACAAAGATCTGTCCTGTAATTCAGTTTTGTTTTCAAGGAAATTGTGCCAGGAATATCAAAGAAGAAATCCTGAAGGTGAAGTTCATTTGGGTCAAGACAGCAGAGCACATATACACACGCATGAGGCTCTCAAAAACAGCCCAGTCAGCTAGACAGCTGTGTAACTTTGTAAGAAGCAATGTAGATAGGAGCAGGCAATCACACACATAAAAGCACTTCCTGTTTTAACTAAGATTTAGATATAAATTTTCAAAGTACAAGTTGCTTGGTCTGGAAAGCAACTGAATCCCAAGTTGAACTGTAGCTAAACCTACAGTCAGCACCACCCTGAATACAGTCAGATACTGCTTGCTTTCTGGTGCGTGCACGACTGTTCTGCACATACGTGCTGCCTGTTATCAGTATGTCCCCGAGTAAGCCTAAGGTCCACCTACACTCAGCTGCTTCCAAGTTTACAGTCAAATCACAAAATTCAAGTAAGATGATGATGATATGATACTAATCTACTGCAGCAGGACCAACTGTAACTGTATTACCTTGCTATCAAAGAGTCAAGCGCAGGGAAAGCCTGTTGGTTCCTAGTTGACTCCAGAAGCTCTGTCCCCTCATGGAAGTATCTTGCTCATTATCTCCTCTAGCCCCTGTTCCTCAAAAGCACAGTGAGCTGCAGAGAGAGCAGTTACCGTTTAGCAATTCCACTGCAGCAGTCTGACTTAAACACTTTAATTATGCTGTTCTCCTGCTACCTTTGTGTTTAGTGAATGACAGCGCTGGGGAAGGTTTAATGAGCTGTGAATGACGATACAAAATGTATGGGATCACAAATCCTGCTGTTGGTAATTCACATGAACAGGAACATCTAAGTGCCAGGATCTGTGTCATGATCCATTGTTAATATAGTCTGTGGGCTCCTCCTCAAGACTTATTGGAATATAATTATTTTTCCAGACTTCAAGCTAAAACCTGTCCATTCTAGTTCTCCTCTTTCTGAATCACTCACTGATACACAGGGAAAACCCTACTGATGAAAATTAACTCCCTAGAGATTTGAACAGTTAAAATATCTGATATTTCCCTGCTTTCAACCTAAGGTGAGGTTTTTAAAAGAGAATGCTCTCTATTTCTGTTTAAATCTCAATCACACCCTACTTGTGGGTTTGCAGTCAGAATTTCCTGATGGAATACCTGCAGGCATGCAGCACTATTCACAAACCTCATAGCAGCAAGGCCCTGTAACACTGAACAGGGACATAGTACCTTGCAAATAGATTTGATCATGAGTCTTTTCCAACTACATACGATGCTGGGGCTTATTGTGCTTGCACTCTGTATCAGAGAACATCACTTTTCCTGAATGTAGCAAGTTCTTCTGGAGACCACCAGTATTGCAAAGTGGCCATTTCAGATTCAACGCTGATTGCCTTAGGAGAGTTGCAATCACATCGCAGAGGGACACGGCTTAACACAATAATCCTTTAAGCCAAATTAGATAGTGTTACTTCATTAATTACATTTATCCTGCAAAAAAGAACTGTTTATCTTCTGGACACTCATCTGCACTTCTCTCCCTACATATAAACACTGGCAATTTAATTAAAGAATCTCATAGACTCACCATTTGCAGTCGTTTGAGCAGTCTCAGCTCAGAAAATAGCTTGACATTGTGCATTTAATTATGCCCATAACCAAAACTATCCCACCAAGCTCCCATGTCAGCAAAGACTCTTGCCCTTGTTACAGATATTAGGTTCATAAAATAACTTTTAACCTGAAATATTTCTACAAGCTCTACCTATTTAACATCTGCTTCCAAGACTCCAAAGTAGAGGCAAACACTCCTCTTCTGCTATGTCCATGCTATGCACCAATTGCTTTATATGGGACAGAGGCCAAAAAATCAGAGGGAGAAACCCCAGTGCACAAATAACTCTCCTTCGCAAAGTTTCAGTTTCATACTTTTATATCATTTTGCTCAGTGACCCAGTTTGTCCAAATCACACATGCCTACACTTTTAATTTGTTCTGTGTGCTTTAAGGATAAGAATTATTGATTGCAAGTATTCAGCATCAAGTTGCCAACTGTGTTTGTCCATGAGCTGTTGCAAACTACTTTCTACTTTGGGATTAAACCCTGCTTTAATTATGCAGTGTAGGGAGTTTGCTTTAATGTCAAAGCCACATGTTCTCTGGCATCTTTTGCAAATCGAGCATGCAGATCAGTGGGCAAAGCCCAATTAAAATAACACCATAAGTCAGCAGTAACAAGAGTACAGTGACCTTCTATTTTGTTAACAATTACATAACACTTTGCCAGTGTAGGTATATTTGTTCTTAGAAAAATATTTCATTATCATGATGCTTTGAAAACATCCAGTTTTATATTATGCCAAATATTGCCCACTTTTTCTATCTCTTTCCTTTTCTAGAAGGTGAGACTTTTTCCCATCTAAAGGCTATCAAATGAACAGAGTTGGAATACAGACACCATCCATTGATGCAGGTTTATTCTCAACCTCGTCCGTAACTCCAACATAGAACTGCAAGTCCAACGGAGGGAGAGAGTGCCTGAAGCTCCTCTTCTAAAACGAGGACCTCTTTATCCCACTCTTGCATCACCCTTTAAGGAGATGATTGTCCTTTGTTTAACCCAGAAGACATAATCTGAGTATTTACTCAACACATGAGGTAGTTGGTGAATAGGTAGATCAGTTAATCTGGAAAGGTCTTCAATTACTGTTTTACTTTCCTCTGAATAATTACAAGAAATGACAATTTACTTGGAGACACAGTTCTGCAACAGACCTTTATTAATTAACAATCCAATATAACACTCATTCTGATTCCCACGGGTCCCCTGAAGGTCAATGTTACACTATTTTCTTTCTTCACTCAAGCATTATTTATTCATACAATAATTCTTAATGATTTTTTTTTTGAAACCTGATGATTTTTCAATGGGAAAACACTTTCCAGTGTTTTATCTTTGGAGGAAGGTGATACAAGCAAGAGAACTTTCTTACAGCTAATTACTGAGTGACACAGGGCTGCCTGAAATACAGCAGAATTTTCCATTTCAGACATTTAATCAGGAGCTGGACTGGCTCTCTCATACTTTGGGTTGCAGTCCATGTTCCTTTATTTTCAGCCTGTCTTACCCCTAAAAAGACTACTAAACAAAACCCTCAAGAAAGATAAATATTTCAAGAATATTTAGTGTTCCAAGTGGTTACATTTAGGAGATGGACTTTATGCTCATTTCCTATATACACAGAGATATCTCATAAATGTTCCACTTAAAAAAATGTAGTTGAAGGGAATCACAGTATACCAACTACAGTTTTAAGTCCTTTCAGACCTCATCAATACATATCTCTTTGATGCAATATGAAGATGTGCAGAAGTTTGATCAATAATTAATGCTAATCACATTCAGCCTTAATCAATAACAGAACTGCTACTCCTTTGAAAACCCAGAGACAGTTCTGTGAGGTACAAAATCAAATTTAATTAAAGCTGTGCCGGCAGAAAAGAGTTGTTTAAGCTATCATAATTAGCTTGTTTAATACCGCAGTCACCATCCTGTACCTTTTGCAGACTAGGTGATTATTAAATTCATTATTTTCACCTTCTACAAGTGAAAGTTGGACTGACCATTTCTTGCACACATATATGAGACTATAAAGACCTGGGGATTCTCTTCTACTTTCAAGCCCACTGAAAAGTTCACTCAGAAATATGGACAGAGTATCCAGAAACCTCAGCGTTTCTGAAGGCGAAAATTGTCCGTGAAGGTGCATCAGACTCACTCACCTATGTCCTGTCAAAAGCTGCTTTTATATGTATGCTACGAGTTTCTTTTAGCCTCCCGGGATCATTAGGTCATATGCTGGAGAACAGCAATTTCATTCACTGCACGTTATTAGGAAAAAAAGTTTCTTTAACATGGGGATCAAAAAGGTAAGTGCTGCCCATTACTCCACCTGATCTCTTGAGAGACGTCAAGCTGAGACTTTCTATTTCCCTTCTCACTTGAAAGGGGAGGTCACAGAGTAAAGTCAAATACTTAACAACCCGCCAAACAGTGGATTCGGTGCCAGAGGACCAGAGTCAGCGAGGAGCAGTAAACGTTATGTGGAGAGCACTCTTCCGAGAGCAGTATCTTTCCATTCTAGTTCTGCTAGTAGGTGTCTATTTTCACACAGTATAAATTAAGTAAATGTTAATCCATTCATACTGACAGCTGCCTCCCATGGTAGCTGTCTCCACACCACCTTTAAAGAAAAGAAAAAATCTGATTATCAGTATTACTCTTTCAAATTAGCAAATGTCACTGGTCAGGCAACTGTTTAGTACCACACTTTTCATAAGAAGCAACATAGCGATAAACTCTGATTTTTACTTGATTAGAACCAAAGACTTTCTTCTAAAACTGAATTTTAATTAATAAATACATAAGTTACACCATTTATCAAGTCTTAGCCTTCCTGGAGCTCTAGTTAATGCCAGTAATTAGAATGCTAAGAATTCCCCAGACTTCAAACTAATACTGCAACAAATATAAATATTATCAATGGACTCATGTGTAGAAGTAAGCAAGTACATGGAGTTTTGGACTCATTACACAGCAGCTCTTCAGCATTCAGGCTTGACTGAAATCCAACAGTAAAAAAATCCTGTAGTATTAAAAGACAAAAGCACAAAACGGAAACTCCTGAGCAAGTGTGTCACTGCACACAGTAAAGAATACTATTGATTAACTGCCCATGTGTTTGTTATTGCTCTTTTGCCTTTTCTTTTTTTTTTTGAAAAGTAAGCACAGAGATAAAATTTATCTGTATTTATTTTCCTGTGCTTAAGCATTCCTGATTGCTGCAAGATTTGATCCTGTTAAAGTGCAGTCTTGCATCATTATATATTTCATTGACCATTTACTGTAATGCTCAACAACTGATCAATTGGCAGTTAAACTGCTCATTAAGAAAAAAGTACAAGTTTCTCTAAACTCAGCTACTCCATTTTTCTCCCAATCATTTAGTTGGTCTATTAACACACAGTTTTTGTCCCATTATTCAATAGTGCAAAGCCAGATTTGCCTTATTCTGCATAGTGCAAAGCACTTAGGCAGTTTTAAAGTGAAAGTACTTCTTTGAGATGCTTCCTTGAGAGAAAATGACAGTAATAATGTATCTTAAATGCCAAATTTCCATCCTAAAGCATCAATTTAATAATCTGTGATCTGTGAAAAAGCAAAGTTATTTTACTGTGATTTTATTTGTTACAATGAACTGCCTGCAATTCCCAGGAGCAAGTACGCATGCTATAAAACTTGAATTTAAAAATCTGACGCTAATGGAAACTTCAATACCCCAACAGAATCTACTTAGTCAGCAACCACAAGGACCCCCATTTTCTTTCAACAGCCTTTGCAACCCGTCTTGCAAGTCAGAAGCTTTACTAAAGATACTAAAGAAACTAAAACTAAAGAAACCAGCAGCAGATCATGAGGGATGTGGAGGTGCAGCCTTCCTCCCCACAGCCCCGAGGCAGCCTGTGCACAGAACAAATCTGTTTCCTCAGACAGCCCCATCATGTGCACACCTCATTTTAATTCTTTAGAAGATTCAGAGGACATATGGGTGACTATTCCACACAGCAGGTCTTCCAAACGGAGGTATTAGTGGCTCATGAAGCACAGGGTACTGCTCCTCTGCATAAAAATCATAAAAGTCATGGTGAGCCTGAACACAGTCCCATTTATTACATGGCCACATATCTTCTTGCCCAGGCAGATGGGTTTGCAGCACTCTGGCTCAGAATCAATTCTCCCATTTTATAGCACAGTTATGAGCTAAAACTTGCTGAAGCCACCTTTATAGGTTAAGTTACTTATCTCCATTTGCAATCCACCTAAAAAACACCAGCATCAACCCAAAGGCCAGCACATGAGAAAAAGAATCATTAAAAATCCTTAAAAATCCCCCCATGCCACGAGTCACAGTAATATTGACAAACTGACGGAAGAAATTTAGGGGACTAAAACCCTGTACACTGAAGGGGTACAGCTAGGAAGGATTGATGAAAAGCACAAAAAGAAATTGAGAGAAAAGCTGTAGAATGCTTAAAGGCCATGGAGAAGCAGGGAGAACACAAGAAATAGGAAGATGTTGTAAGAGCAAGTGAAGGAATCATCCTGGTTCAGGTCTCATGTCTGGAGAAAATCCCAGGATCATCATCACTCATCTTTCCTCCACTGAGAAACTGCAGTCAACTGAAAACTGGTCAACTAGTTTAGAAAATTAAGTTGCACATCTCAAGAGCTTCATTACCACAAGCTGAGACTGTACTGTTTGCTGAACAGCATTTTGGAAATAGTGCTTTGACTGTTATTATTTTCCTATTATTTCAATCTGGATGCCAGAACAACATTAGTAATAAACAGTATTATAAAATGCCTTTCAAATCAGATCAAAATATTAAAATTGGGATTCTCATGACCTGCTTTTTTCAGTAGAGAGATTTTCTGTCTGGCTTTTTTTCCATTTGGTTATGTATCGCTTCAAGTTCACACAATTTGAATCTCAAGAGCAACAGGAAAATAAGAAAGTGGTAAATCTAAATCTGAGATTTACTCAAAATTTTGAATCTTTTACTGATGGCATTTGGGAAAGGCATTTTATATTTTGGAGGATGAAAACCATAACCATAATCACACAGAAAACTTATCAGAAGTTATTTGGCAGCTCTCAGGAATTCTGTATATAAGTCATTTTGGGGCGAGAGCATGCAGGTCATGCAGCTGAATAATTTAATTTATCAAATGGTTCTCATCAATACCTATGAAGACTTCTGAGACAAGGACCATTTGCTTCCCTTTCGAGCTTGAAACTCCACCACCTGTTGTACAATCATAACACTTAATTAACCTTGTACTACAGGTCATTTTTTTCAAGTGAGTCCCTAAGTTCCTCGGGTTTTGTGAGCTGTATTACTTCAGCTTGTTGCTCACTGAAGAAGTGTTCACTCCTGGACCTTCACATACTTTCATTTCCCTAGTCTAGGTAGGACAATTAAAGTAAAACATGCAAACGGCTGAGGAAAGCACTGACCATCTGGAAAGATATTCAATGTGCTTATAAAAATTCTAGATGCCCTTCTCAATGGTAACCCGAACAGATTTTTTCTTTTTCAGATTTTTGCCCTTCCCTCATTTTGAAAAAGCTTAATTTACTCTGAAATTCTTGAACTCCAACTTCTTTTTCCCTTGAAGTTCTTTCACATGATCACAGACGCAGGAATATAAATAGCATTCCATGTAGTAGTAATTATGAACAAAAACCAAACCAACAAAATCTACTGAGTTCCAAAAAGGACCTTATAGATGCTATAATAAAATGAATAACAAGAAGCATCAAAAAAAAAAAAAAAAAAAAATCACTCAGTAATTCTACTCTAAAACTTTCTGAAAAGCTCACTGGGAAAAAAAGAGTAAATGCCATTACTCTACAAAAAAAAAAAAAAAGTATTTACAAAAAACACACTATACAGGTTTTCAAATCTGACCATCTAAGAATGAAAACAAAAACATGTACCTGAATTAGTCACCTCTTTTTTTTATGTAAAAATAAGCCATTATTTGAAGTTCATACAAGGTAATAACATAAAACAAATAAAGGTCAAGAGATAGATTAATAAGTCAAGTGAAGTGTTTGGCCTAAAAGCTATCGCTGCACCTTTAACTTTTAAGTGTAAGCCTTCCCCACAATAAAATAGTCAACTACCTCCCCACTGAACTATAACGAATAGATTTAGTGGATACATTATAGCACATCATCCTGTTAAAACACCTTTGCACCAGCAAGGCAAATTAAATGCTGGGCTAAGCAAGATCCATTCAGTTGTAGTCAGCTGAGGTGCATCAGCTCACCTGTGATCACAAAATAATTTGCACCTGAAGAAATTGCTCATTGCTCTGACATAGAATCCAAAAGCGAATTTTCGGTACGTAGGTAATTTCACTGCTTAACTGAAAACAACTGCTTTTAGGAGCTCTATATTTCAAAGTGTTTGAAAAGTAACTCTGACAGCACTCAAGGAGGAATGAGAACATGCCTTTCCGTTTCAGTCATATGTACATTGCTTATCACATTCTTTTTTTTTTTGAACATGGAAGGAAATCACTTAACAGAGCTATAAAAGACACTTGAAAGTGAAGTTTTATAAATGTAAGGCAAATATGCCGGATAACATAAAGTAAAAACTGGAATGATCTTGCTGAATACACTAAGAGAAATGAAGGTCAATGGATATATGAATAAATTGAAAATTAAAGTTCCTTGGGCTGTGATGTTCTGGAGCAGCATTCCAGGAGAAGCAGCAGAGTCAACAAAAAGACCCTAAGTGCTTCTGAGATGTTGCTTGATCAATTTATTTTACAATCCCTTTTCTATGCATGACTGCATCAGCAGGAGGCTGAATTCAGTCATGCAGGGTATTCCACCCAGTAATTTCCCTTGCTATGAGTTATAAATAATATCTTAAATGCCCGTATTGTTTAATTTAAAAAAAATCAGTGGAGTGAATTTTTTAGTTAGCTAGAGATATTACTCAGGTACATAAGGAAGGAGGCTTTGCCAAGGTAAGTCTATGATTTACAATGGCTGCAATGTGAGTGCACCTGGATGGAAATGCCCAAGGATCTCTTTGATGAGCTGAGATTATTACAAGATGCACTAAAAGTGAATAGCTGCTTCCACTTGTGCACATACCTTATAAACAATAAGGTTTTGTTGTAATATCAGCACAGGTACAAAGTATGCAGAGGCAAGTTCTGCAATTTAGTGTTGTTTCTCCTAAACACAAGCTTAGTAATTTAGCAAAACCATTTGAGCCATTCTGCTTTTACAAAAATGGAATTTTGATATCTATCTATGTATTTATAGCTAGTACAGGCAGACTTGTGTCTGGAACATGAATGTGGAATTTCTGAATCATTGTCCAAGATGGTGTGTGTGTGTGTATATATCTCACAAGTAATTGCCAAATTAATAGAAGCTCGAACCTGTTTCCAGGCCAGTTGACTGGACAAATATCCCCCTTCTGAGAGGGTGGTGATGCAGGGTTAGCTCTGGGAAAGAAACTGTTTAAATTAGACCTTAAATTTACCTTTCTGTAAATCTTACGTCACCATATTTTTTACTTTCAGCTTGTGACAATGATCCACTGACTTCCACTCATTTACAGAACATTTGAGATCTCTTCTCCACTGATACAAGTAAAACTTCCACAGATTATCAGCGCCTCAAATAAGCCCTTCCATTTATGTTGATTAGGAATAACCACAAAGGATATTAGAGGGAGTGAAGTACAGACAGTTTTTCTCCTGCATTCGCAATTGAGTTAGAAAGTTAGGAAAAGGAAGAAACTTTCCAGATCTTGATCCTCTGCAACTGATTTCTCTTATTTCAGAGGTTAACCTTCCTCATTTTACCACTCTGTTAAAAAAAAAAAAAAAAAAAAAAAAANAAAAAAAAAAAAAAAAAAAAAAGAAATCTATAATTTTCATCAAGTAATTTGAGAGAAATCATTCTTTTTTATATAAGTATGCCTTGAGTAACTAAAGAGCCATGTACTGTTTACTCTATCATAAGATAGATATTTTATTACTAAACATCCAAAAAACAAACAAACAAAACCAAAATTCTGATGTTGCTAAAATGTCATATTATTTGGTTGGATTATATGGCTATCCAACTTGGATTTCAACAAGTAGATCACACTGTTTTTTGCCCGATAAAGGTCTACAGCTTTGTTTGAAACAATACAATCCAGAAATATTTCTATGTCATATCACAAAGCTAATAACCTTGCTAGTTATTTATTTGCTGACAGAATGCATTGTACGCATTTGCAGCATGTGAAAATTCAGAATTTGAAAAAAAAAACAAAAATAAAAAACCAGCCTTTTATAAAGAACAAAGCACAATTTGAGAGAAGCTTCATCACCTAGCTACAAAAGACAATAGCCATCACCCCACTAAAAAAAAAGTCGAATTAAATACAGCTGGATAGACCACAAAAGAATTTCATTAATTAATTGGCAACCTGCTGACACTAATTAAGCTATGAAAATTCAACTCCCTCACACCAGATTTCAAACATGAGTCAGTTACCCTTGTTGGGAAGCCTGCCTTGTGTCTCCAGCACAATCAAAAAGGAGAAAATTAACTTTGTGGTTAACATGTGTGGGAACAAAGTGACCTGTTATTGGTGGAAAAAATAAGATATTAAACCTTGCACTAATGCAGAGCAGAAGTTTGTACTGTGAGATTCCCTTCTGAGTAGGTTGGAGGCCTCCACACTTCCCCTCTTTTTCTCACCATGCAGGAAGGAATCCCAAGCTGCTAATGGCACTGCTGAGGCAATGGTCTTTATTTAATCTTCTGAACAAACACCCTGGAAAAGGTGCTGCAAAGCACACGCTTGGCTCTTGCTGCTGTTTCTGCAGCCACGTGTAGCCAAGATTTCATTCAATAACCAGGAAAGAGTTATAAATCTCAAGTCTTTCACATATATCCTAAACTATCAAATGAGGTCTCACTCAACATTTCAATGATTAATTACACTATAACAAGAAAGATTTTTGTTTTGTTTCATGCCTGGCACCAATGAATGCTGCTGCTATCATACTGTTAACGAAAGCTGCCTGGTGCATGCTTTCTCTGGTGCCAACACCATCACATCACGCAAGTAAAGCTGCAACACCATTTTAGAAATATCTTACCCCGAGTTGTACCTGCCTCACATATAAACAACATACACAAAAGAATGAATGTAGTGCATTGTAGAGATTACATTGCCCAGTATTTTTGATAATGCCTTTGGTTGATAGAGAAAGAGAAGCAGCTGAGACTGGCTCGGATCCCACGCTGATGACACAGACCTTCCACTTTTCAGTCCACCTTCTGTTAATGGATACTTGGTCCCCATCTTCAAAATCCAGAGAACTTGCCTTGTGTCTCCAACACAATCAAAGAACACAATCCCCACAACCCATAACTGTAAGCCAAACCACCATGGTACTAGAAGATACTCAGAGGCAGCAAAACAACTTCAAAGTTCTACTTTGGCACAAGTAATGTCAAACACAAGATCAAATGGGATAGCGTCATTCTAGAGACTGAGTCTTTAGACCTTTGAAAAAAGCCACAAGGTCATTTCCAAAAGTCTCTTTTCTACAGTTATTTACAAGGCAATAGTCCAAAAAGAGTGATCAAGAGAATGACTTTATTACACATAAATACTGAGCTATTTTAACTCTTAAAACCCCAAAAGCATTTTCTCAGAAACACAGCATCAAAAAAAAAAAAAAAGTGCTAAAACATATATAAATTTAGGCATTTGTTCTAACTACCTGTGGAACTAGACTTACCATATTTGAGGAACATATGTGCCTCAACAGGATTCAAACCGATACGATGAAACAGTTAAAACATTTACTTCAAAAAAGGCATCTCCTGGAACTGATCAATAAGTTCTTCAAGGAGGTTCACTTTTAAGGGAAAACCAGCTAAGAATTGACTAGAGAGAAGTCTATAATGGCACAAGGAAAACAAACCTGTCCTCCACTGGTACAGGACTACCAACAAATCAAATATTGGAGAGGAGATGGACAAATGAGGCCAGGAGGAAGAGGGGAGATGCATGGGGCATCTCTCATTTCAGTAAAAGCTCTCATCACGGCTCAGGGACAGCTTCCAAACATATGGTACCTTCTAACAGCACCAGTTTTCACAGAAATACTAAAAAAATAGAATGTTGCAGGAAGATGGAAACAATATGTTAGAGTAGAAGTATAAAAGTTGCAAGCATTTCCATTCTGGACTAAATGCTTCACTTATCATCAAGACAAAAAGTAGAAATTAAGAAAATGAAGGTTATATGGACAATAGAAAGTTCAAGTCATGCCTGAGGTATAGGAATGGAAAGCAAAAATCAAAGACAAAAATCATGAAAGATGCATGTATATCAGATTCACATGTATTACAGTTAAGTGCATTCATTAAAAGATTATCAGGAATACAGAAAATGAAAGAGAAAAGCACAATATCTAATAGAAGCTGGTAATTTCAGTATATGAAAAGCAGCAGAGCATGGCAATAATTTAAACTAAAATAACTAAATCTTGCAATCCAGCCTTCAGCACAAGGTTTAAAGAAAAAAAAAAAACCCTTTGTAACTTGTATTAACAAGTTACAAAAGTGAATATGAGATCAAATTTTAAGGCTGCTTTACAGTCATAGAGAGTGAAACATTCAACTACATAAAAATGCATTGCTTTTGAATGATACTTCACAAATCTGTTAGATATACATACCCCCATAAGTGAGTTGTACTGGTTTTGATCAGGTCATTTCATAATTGAAGCCATTTACACTCCCGTGTGCTTTATACCACGAGTATTACTTCACATGGTTAGAAGAGTTCCTTTGGCCAGGGTTTTGACACCTCTGCATGAGGTCATGTTTAACACTCCATCAGGTGGTGTACATATGCTAATCATTGCTGTTTAGCACCTGTTTTCTTGTCTCCTGCTGTTCAGGCACAATACAACAACCACAGCTCACTCTTTTTGTGGTATTTGCAGAGCTGTTTACCCTTCAGAAGAAATAAGATTGAACTTATCTTTTGAAAATTTATCGAAGTCCTGTTGCCCTCCCAGGATAACTATTGAAAGTACCGAACTAACAACTTTTTATCGCTATAAGTTTTGGTGGTACTCATTTAAAAAAAAAAAAAAAGAGCAAGTCAGGTACAGAGAAGGGTAAGGAAAGGGCTGTTGCTGCAGGAATCTACAGTGAAGCTCTGAAACTTCTTTGCAGACACTGACCAATATGTCCATAATGATATAGCACATGCTTAGTGCTCTTACGAGCTTAAAAAAACCCAAAGGTGCTAAAGTACAAGTGTCACAGACTCATCTACCTGCAGCTGTCTGCACCGAAAAAAGTCAGCGAAGATCTAAGCAATGAGGCCAATGGAATTTGAAGGATAACTCATCCAGCAAAGCACAGGCAACTCCACCGACCGTACTGACAGGGCCCAACGGAGTATAAATGGTGTCTTTGATGACTAGGTCAGATGTAGAAATGTTCAGTACAGACACTTTGCATTTATTCATATGAATCACACTCAAGTAGTCTTTAAAGGTTACTTCTTCATTTACTAGCTCCTACTGTTCTACAGGATGTCTTAGAAATTTGCAGACATTACAGAGATTAACAGAGTTTAATATCCTTGTTAGTTCTAAGTTATTAACATCAAGATGTATTTGCAAGAATACTAATTTAACATTGAATCATAAATCAGTACAGGTTGGAGGAAACCTCAAGTCCATAGTCCAAAGGGCACTTAAGGCAGGTTGCTCAAGGTCATGACGAACCAAGCCCTGAAAGTCTCCAAGGATGGAGGCTCCTCCTCTGCTCAGGACCCTGCTCCAATGTTCGAACTCGCTCGTAGGGAAAACAGCTTTCCTTGCATCTACTTGGAGTTTCCCATGTTGCAACTTGTGCCTTTTACTTCTGATCCTCCCACCCTGCATCTCTAAGAAGAGTCTGGCTTTGTCATCTAACACTGTAAAAAGAAACTTTTGTGCTTTTTTAATCCAATTTGATCTTGGCAAAATAGGAAAATTTTCTTTTGGACAGAGTTATGAAGCAGACAGAAACAGAAAGAAATCACTTATAGGAAAGATACTTCGCAATATTAAGTTTTAACCTGTTGAAAGTTCTAGAGATACTTTCAGGTTGAATGCTTACTCCAACCCTTACGAAAACAGTAGCATTTACCCTCTAATAAAAATATTTCTGAATACCACTGAAAGCATATAGGGACAAATGAGAAGACTGATAAATTCATAATTCACATCTTTCAGCCTCACATTTCAGACTTAAGACTCTAATGATTCATGTTTTTATCCCAATTATAGTAAAAATTATATATGAAGAGATTCCTTTTTATTGTCAGGGAAGACAAAGTCCTGCCTGAAAAAATTGTTATGCTGCAGAGAAAAGTGAGGAGTCATGGCCAAGTGATGTAGTCGGAAACAAAGAAAATGTCTATGGGAGAAAAAAAAAAAAAAAAACAAGGAAAAGTAAATATCAGAGGAAAAATCTGAATGCTTCAGTGGCTTAAGCCAGCTCATCTCCATACACTAATCAAATGAATGCACTGAGCCATCCAGTTTTGCCTGGGCACTCTTCACCATGAGGATGGTCAAGCAATTGGCTGCCCAGAGAGGAGGCGCAAGGTTTTCCAACCTCCCAGCTGACCTGCCCAAGGAAGGATGTTGCACTAGTGACATCACGAGGTCCCTTCCAACCTGAATTGTCCTATGATCCTAATGCATAGCCAAAATCCTCTGACTAAAACACTACGCATTATTTTCTATTAATAAAAATAGCATAGAAACATGAATCCAAAAACATAATACAACATTAGCAGAGTGTTGATACATAGTGTGGTCAAATTAAAAGGTTTCATTGAAATGAAACCTTATTCTACCAGTATGCAAAAACGTGGCCTGCCTGTTTCTCGTCGGGTTAACAATCCGATATCAGAACTTACACGCTCTGGTCAAACATGAAAACGTCAGCAACAGACATGCACAAGACCTCTTGGACAGCAAATCCTCCAGAGAGATAAATAATGGTCATCTCTCATGCGGAGCACTAAACTGTCCTCAAATTATTGTCAAGGAAAACATCGGCTACGGAAGTAGAACTTACCATACCATAAATTCCTGCTTTCACGGAATTGCACACTATGCCCTTGAGAGATTTTCACATTCCTGTTTTTATTAATCACGACAATCACATGGCTGCTTCAGACAGTGGAATATTTTAAAACTCAGAGCAAAAGCAGAACATCCGTGCTTTAGGCACTGCTGCTTGAGCTTTCAAGATAACCTGGAGCATAATGTGGCTTCATGTTGTTAGCAGGTCTAGAGCCAAATCCAGCATTCCCTGCTGAGCTACTCTACATATCACATGGGGCTGTGGTATAGAAATGTATGAAAGACCAGAAATTTGACCATTTTAATTTGAAGACAGGAATACATTGCATAATGCTTTCCAACTCCTTGACATTGAAAATAATGGTGTCTGACAGTTCTAGGGTTAAGTAGCCACTCATTCAGCACAGCATCGTTTATCTGCCAACAGTATGTGTCTCTTGTTGTTACTTCAAAGAAAAAAATTCAATAAAAATTTAAATAAAAACAGTTCTGTCAGTATAAAGCTTTAATATTTTACACTGCACTCAATCTCTTTCTTTTATAAAGTGCTTTCATACTTCCTGAAGTTGTACTGCAGTACACAATTCTCATTATTTAAAAGAAAGAAATCATGAATCACCTTTAAACATCCACATTTCCCTGAAACATTAACATTTATTTTTAATAGACATCACTCTGAAATCAGCTTTACTGAGTCCTATAGAATGCTTAATAACTCGATGTGGATTAAGAGAGCTGTAAGTACCTCAGCACCATTATATATATGAAAGTTGTTTGGTTAAGCATTCGCGATTCAGAATATAACAGCAATCATTTCAGTCCCAAACATGAATCTTTTACTTCCTATCCATGAAGTATACAACAGCCTTTAACCCCTTATGCTTTCTCATACAGCACATTTGTTGTTCCAGACTGCAAACTGTACTATAAATACGGTTCAGAATAGATGAAACAGGGATTCAGTCATTCAAGCCAGTGCCTTCCAATATGTTTTTGCCCTGATTTACTCTTACTTACTCCCCGCCCCATTTTATAACCCTGCATACTAGAGCTTTGCGTGTCAAAAGTGCTCGATCCACAAAACCCAATTCAGTTTATAAAAGAATAATTAATGGCTCTTTTTTGTAGGTACATGTGGCAAGGTATACTCATTCTCTCCTTTTTATGCTTTTGTCCATATATTAATCAGATTTAGGATCATACAATTTGATACTATTTAATAATTCAGCTCTAACTAAAAGCAAGAAAGAAAAAGGAAAAATAAATGAGTCACCACGTATGCACATTCAGATTATATGTTCAACAAAACTACTTTTTGAAAAAACTTTGATCATACATTTTGATCAAAATTGCCTATCTGTCAAAGTTGGTATATTCATATAGAGGAATGATTGTAAAATACAAACTAACTATGCATATAAAAGGGCTCACTTTTTTCTTCCAGGCAGAAATACTATCATCTATTTTCTATCCCAGTCAAAAGTTTATAACCATGCTATAAATTATAGCACTAAAATTTTGTGGAGAAGATTACGATAAAACTGTCATTTCATATTAACTTTACTGGACAAAACATAGGCACTAAAATAATACCAGGAATAATCTATTATTCTATATTATCTATTCTATTATCTTTAGTGAATTTAAATGCTAGTTGCTCACACTATTTGCAGAAATGTTTTAGGTGTTTTTAAAAGTCATAAACCTTTGCCATTCTCTATACTAATGCTATGAAGTTCTATGAAATACTATGAAGTTTATGAAATAAATGGTTTAAATCAAACCAATACCATTAAATCTGCTCTTTGAATAACAAAATCAATGTAGTTGAGAGCTGCTCATTGTTCATTTAGCTTCCCAAACACCTGAATTTGTGTCTTCGTAACTTTATTTCACTTGTTTATCCCTGTTTTCCTAGAAGAAGCAATTATAGCTGTATATTCTCACTCCTGCTTATAGTACCATTCTTTGGTGATGAAACTGTTTATATTGTCCCACTTTATTACCAGTTATGAACCCCCATAATCCTGACATAACTATCTCGCTGAAAGCATGTTCTTATGCACATCATCACTGAGACAAAATTTACCTGAAATCCTCAAATGACCTATATTTATAATGACCTTCAACTCCCATTGCACACTACTGTCAATTACAAAAACTCTCGGTTGTTAAACAGTTCGATTGCATTTCCAATGGCTTGTACGTCCCTGTTGGTGGGGAAAGCAACAACCCTACTCTAAAGTTCAAAGTATGAACACAAATAGTTAAAACCTGATCCAGATGCTCCTTCAGAGGATACCTCCCCTCTCCTGCTAGACGGGTACCTGGTGTTTGCTGTTTACGGCAGTCGGCAGAGGGCAATGGCCAGTTGACACAACCGGAGGCGGCACCAGCTGCACCAGGAACGTCCTCCCGGGCGTGCGGGAAGGCGGCGGCTCTTACTCTTCCACAGCAGAACATTTCCTCCCGCGGCCAAACCTCACTGTGGTTCATTCTCCTATTTGTAAGTTTTAAATAAATGTTTGATGACCTGGTTTGAGATCCTCAGATGAAAAATGTTATTAATTCACTGTTATTTACACATACCTCACAGTGGAATCATAGCATTACCAACCACTTCCCCGACATAACACAGGCAAACTTGCCTGTTTTTTTTTAAAGGAAATAGCATAAGATGCTTTCATTTCAGTAAATCAAGAACAAATCACATAAAAGTTCTTGGCTCAAAGTAAAAATAAAAAAAAACTTCCTTATTTCTGATTTATATCTGACTAACAACCACCCTGTAATACATACAATACACAAAATGTTCTTTTGTGATTTAGTAATACTACAGAGATAAAGTTTGAAACCTGAGTGTGGAAGTCTAACCGTGCAATCAATGAAAGCCCAACAGCTAATCAATGGCAGCTTCATCAGTGATTACTTTATGTAAGGATGGCCTTGCTCAGGTCCCTGATTTAAAATCCTGAAGTTAATTCAAAGCTACACGAGGCAGCCAAAATACCATGGTCTGCTTCCTAAAACCTCACATATTTGAAAGTTATCTATCCAACATACCAAAGAAAGCCTACTGCTAATAATCACCAAAAAAGTAGCACAGCATTTGATAGCACACCAAAAGATTACTCGAAGACTGTATTCCTTAAGAAAAATAAATAAAAAACCTATCGAATATTTGTGCAAGTCTGCTAAAATAGCAACTGGTATAGCCAAGCATTCAACTAGTAAAAAATAACAATGAATGGATTGCCAGTTTTTCCTGTTAATTACCTGTTGTAACATTCATAAAGTTTCAGTGTTTCAGACAGGCTTAGATGAATTATATATAATTCCCTCTGAATTTCAGAGGCATTTATCAGATAAACAGAATTAATCTCTGAAGTTCTCTCACTGAAAGCTATGGAATTTAATTCCAAAAGCAGCCTTCATACCTGCCCCATCACAATATAATGTTAATAGCTTTTTGCAACTCTGTGAAAGTGTAGGTCAATTTGTAAGTCACTTACTCTGAAAACATAAACTTCCAAAACCAAACCAAAAACATCAGAAATGAGGAAAACTGATAACAGTAGCAGGATGATCCTGCATGTTCAAAGGATCACTGAAGTGGCTGATGGAAAGGCTCGGAGGAGCCAAGCTCTTCCTGTCGGAAGGCAGCAGCCTCTTCAATACTTCTGCAGGTTTTCATTGACTGACTGAGGCCAGGAAATTACAAACAGCTTATTTAAAATGCACAGGAACAGACCACCTCCTAAGGTGAACAGCAAAATCAAATACATGCAATCCTATTGAGGTGTCCCCTCTTCCCTTTCTATTGGTTTTTCCGCTCTTATCAGACTTCTCCGAGTCTCCTGATCTCACATACTGTCCAGGAAAACATGCCATCCCCAAAGACTTTGGACATTATCCAAGATTCAGAAGTAAAAGATTAAACTTCCTTTAACAAAAAAGATGAAATATGCAACACATGTTCCCTGAATCTATCCAAATTAAGGTAGGCAATCAATGACCAATTATTAGATGTATCATAGGGAGTGGAAAGAAGCTGTGTTCATGGGTCAATCATCAGATATTAACCAAAAGCTTTTGTTAACCAAAATCTTTAACATTTTAAGATTTAATTGAACAGATTTCTAATTTAATTTTTCATTGCTTGGTGTCATGACTGTTTTTGTTTATTTGTTTGTTTGTTCTCCTTTATGAGGGAAATCAGCAAACAAGAAAAACGTTTCAAAAATTATCTACAGTTAGTAATTCTGAAATAACAATCAATAACACCTCCCACTGGCCACCAGATATAGCTCTTCAACATTATTAAGTACTTTGAGTTCCCCAAAGCTAGACAGTTCCTGAAGTGCCTTCTTTATTGCATTTTTTTATTGATGAGGTTTGTCATTTTACGGAATGTGGCATAATAGAGTGCAATTTAGTCACTGATGCACACAAATGTTACCTTATTGCAGTGTGTCAGCAGCAATAATCTTCTTGCAAATACGCTAAGAAGCAGCCATAAACCTTCTTGTGCCAGAGGCAAGTTCTAGCGAGTCAAACTGTCAGTTGTGTTAAAATATCTCCTCAGACTGAGTTTTTAAGATCTATATTCATCAGAATATAGAATAATAATTAAGATGCAAGTGTAGTTCATTTTTTTTAGCCACTGGATTATCTCCAAAGTTCTCAAAACATTTTATTTGATCTCTTTTTAATGGCTCTGTGTGAAAGCCTTGAGGAAGACATGAGGCCCAGATATTATTTCCATGTCTTAATCGTCTCAGGAAATGGATGATTAGAAGGCGCATAGAAATCAATAAATCCCAGGAAAACCTGTTATCATTCCAGTTGATAACAAAGCTCCCACAAATCGAAAGTTGTTAGGAGTTGACCTCTGATTTTTATGGATCTAAACATTTTTTACCATTAACCTTAGCAAAAGTTTTACTTTGATGTTTAACAGAAGTAGAAGCAAATGAAAGTCTGATCCTCTCTTCAAGCTTTATAACTCAGGTAAAATAAAAGGAATTACAGCATGCAATTGCACAAAGCAGAAATACGCATTAAAAAGATTTTTCCCCAAAAATACTAGAAAACACTTGATACTTGCTAACAGAAATGGAGATATTTCAAGATACAAGTTACAGAACTGGCATTTTCACTAGAAGCAATCTGAACTAAATCATTCAATCACAATTTACAACTAGAAATGGAACATTGAACAGATTAAAAAAAAGGGGGGGAACTTGTCGACCAGATTTGTTTCTGAAGAAGCTGAAGCCATAAACTAAGATCGTCATTCACAGACAAATAGCTCCCAGAGCCAGTAATTCCAGGAGTGACAGACACGGGAGACTCTGTAAGTATTGCTAGAGACCAAGTATAGGACTAGAATCACAAACTACTCGGTAATAATTCTGACTACAACCTTGGCTTGTGGCCCTCAGGAAATCACTTCATTTCTATCTAATTTTTTTAATTTACACAAGGAAGAGGATGTACCTTTTCCTATAAGTCTATTTCAGTGGGGTAGGGGGCAATTACTTATGAATTGTAAAGCTTTCTGAGGTAAGAAATCTCTCTTGCTGAAGTTTTGTATTTTAAAAGGCCTGCAATTTTCATAAATCTACCTCTAAATCATCCACGTCACTGGAAAAACTAACCTAAGTTCTGTCTGTGCTTCCAGACTGAAATAAAAGTGACCTTAAAAAGCACAAATAAAATATGTCAGTATCAAACATTGACCCTTTTGTCCCTGGGAAGACTTTTCTAAGCCACCTAATCAAAGGTGAATTGCAGGTCCACCTTACTAGCACTCCCACACGAGGAAGTCTTCTGCATGCATGTCCATCTCTGTCTCCCAGATGACTCTGTCAATGGCTTGAGTTTTTGCATTTGCTTTTGGTGGATAAATATTCCCATTTCATGTTTTTAAAGAACAAAACGATGGATGGGAAATTTTATTTTATTGTTTTTTTTCTCATAAGCTGAAAAAGAATGGGAAGACCAGCGTAACACTATTAGACCCAGATTTACCCATCAAACTTCAAGTGCTTAACTGTGGAATATAATTAACTGTAGACCTTGCACAGGCAACAGGAAGATGCAGGGCTGGAAGAATAAGGCTCCTGAAAGATCAGTACCATTCCCTGGAGGTGCCTTTCTCTCCTTAACGACTATAGAGAGGTAATGTATTTCTCATCCAAGATCCTCAGATATCCGGGAGAAGGCTTGGCCCTCGCGCTCTCAGTCCAGCTACTTCCCAGTCTGCTTGAACATTTCTGAATACAGACACGTCTTGGTAAACATGGGCCCTATCAGCAGCAGGAAGCTCTCAGATTCAGATGCTAATGTATCTATCCGGCACTTGAAGTGGCCATCACCTTGAAATCTTGAATGTATGAGACGTAGACTATTGCTTTTGATATTGTATTTTATCTTTGTTTATGTGTGCCATTGTCCTCTAAAAATTACTTTATACTTTAGTATGTTAGGCATATCCTAATAATCTTAGTCTCCCTTTTTTATTAGCAGCTACCTGTGGCAGGCTACTTCAGACAACAGCGATTGGCTTGAGAAACTGAAAAGCACTTAGTTTGTCCCCTGATACCGAGAGATTCAAATCCTTACTTTTAACTTGCTCTAGGCTTGAGACATGATTCTGTTCTCCTAAATGGCAGCACTATACACTGCTGCAATTCCACTGGGTCATTCTTTATTTAAATTCTCGTTAAGAGAGGCTTGGGTAACATTACATTTGCAATATACTTCTCCAGATTCTGTATTTTGAAATCCAGCTATAAAGCTACAGCAGTTCTTTCATTAACTCTCAAATGCCAAACAGAATACTTGCTTGGCAGCCACATGCAAGTTTTTGGAATGCTTACAGACAAAAATCCTCTCCCCCGACCAAAACAATAAAAGGAATTATACCCACAGCTTCGGTCTGAAGATTTAAATATAATATAGCTGGAACAGAAAGCTAATGGTACGACAATGTTGTCTGATACAGCCTCATACAATATGCTGATCCCATTGTCCTTTCAAGGATAATGGGGAATCATTATACATTCAAACTGTGGAAATGTCAAGAGAGAAAACCACAATGTTTATTATTTTAAAATCTATTTTTTGTGCACTGCAACCCAGAAGAAGGGATAAGAATAAAGTACTTGTAAAAATGGCAGTAAGAAATATATTTAAAAAAAAATCTGGAAAAATGTCATAGACTTAGACTTCTTCCACAGATTATGGGCTAGACATAGAGCAACTTAAGATTCTCTGGCCCTAAGTCTGCATCAAAATCATATCCTCCAAATTCTTATGGCTTAGGGCAGCTACTCAAAAAAATTGTTAATGAAACTTACTATAAATAGATGAATAAAATACAAATTTCCATCTTTTCTTTTAAAATTTAGGTTTTCATTTTGAGTACAAAAGAGTTTGCTTCATGCTTTGAACTTGCTTCATCTGATCCAGCATGTGTTTTGCTAAAATTGTTTGAGCACAGAAATCATTATCTCATTATTGCATTCCTTTTCTAGACTCTTTTATGAATAATTTTTGTTTAGGTTTCTAATGTAATTCAAGTTGGACATGTTGATACGCTATCAATTCCGCATATTCTATACAGGGGGAACCAAATTCTTCCAAAATCTAAATGCAACCTATTCTTACTTTCAGATTACCTTCTATTTACTACCACTAAAATTGTTGTACAACACTGTGTCCTATACATATATACACTTCAGGAAATTAATGAAGCAGCCCTACCAAACACCAGGCAAATCTTCATTGAAGTTGGTGGCTGATGACTGAACATTGAAGTTTCATCAACCCTAAGTGCCTTGGCCTGAAAAAATACTACACAAAATCCTACCATACCAGTTCACAAAACTGACCCTTTAAAACTCATAAAGCCATTAGGTCACTCACATTTCATTGCCTTAAGCTACACTTATTCTGAAGAAATTCAGAACTACCTGAGGGGGAGTAGGCTTTGAATCTGACTTGTCATCTTAAGCTTAAGAAAAGGAAAGTCACAAGCAATTATTGACAGCTGTGCCTAAAAGTCAAAGTTTCCCTGAATGCAGGTAGAGCAGGATCTCGATGAAGCCCTGTAGTCACTGGGCTCCAGAACAAACTCTCCTACTTTTCTTTTTTTTTTTTTTTTTTTCATGAAAAACAGGCATAGAATTTTGATACATTTTTCTTTTCCTAGCTTAAAAGTAGAGAGTGGACCAGAGTGACATTTCTCACCACTTTCAGCATAAGGCAATGTACTTAAAATAAACTTAGTTCTTCCTAAGTAAGTTAAGAAAACTTTCACCATGAGTTCTTCTTACGCACTATCCCCCAAGAATCGATGTTTTCATTAATCCTTTTCTAAACCTCCCCACAACTACCCAGGTGAGCTGGGTACACCCTTTTCTTTGAAATACTTAATAGCCTCAGCATAACCTGTCACTTGACGCTCTCTCTCTCAAAGCCAGGATGAAAATCACAGACAATACTTTTTTCTCCTCTGGTAAATGGGATTTTTTTACAATAATGCTGAAGCCTCCCTGTGTGGGAGCTGGAGCACTTTTAACAGCTGGTATGAGGCTGTACAAGGAATCAGTTTGCTTAGGAAATATGGACCATCATAAATCTTCTGCTCCAAAGATGAGGGATGGTTGTTTGGCTTTGCATTCTGTGGTAAACACATAACTATGTTATACAACATTACATTCCATCTTTAAATTGAGCTTTGTGTAGTTAAATCATGTATACAAGACCTGCACGTTACACAGTATATTTTCACTTATAAGAGAAGTCTAAATAGGAAAACAAAAATAGTTATAACATCCTAAATCACACTAACATACAAGTCAATATGTTAAACTGAATCAATATAAAAACCATAAAGCTAACTATCGCAAAAAGAGACAGAAAACATGCTGCAGAATGGAAATAAGTCCAGACAGCTGAAGCTATACTCAGCTTAAGTTAAGTTAAAGTTGGAAAAGACTTCTGGAGGTCCCTTGTTCAACTCTTGCTCAGAGAAAGGGCATCAAAAGCAGGTTGCTCAGAGCGATGCCCAGATGAGCCCTGAAAATCTCCAAGGATGGAGACTGCTCAGGGCGTCACTCAAAGTGTTTGACTTCTCTAATGGCAAAACAGCTTTCCTTGCATCTACTTGGAGTTTCCTGTGTTGCAGCTTGTGTCTGTTGCTACTGATCCTCCCCCTGTGCATCACCAAGGAGAGTCTGGCTTTGTCTTTCTCAATCCTCCCACCACACGGTTGCAGAAAGTCACAAAATCTCCCTTTCGCCTTCTCGTCTGAAAGCTGCGCGGCGTTCTGAGCAGGAGGCACGAACTAGATCGTTAAAATATTTGAATATGTGCGTACAGACTATTCTAAGCAAACCTATGCCTGTTTCTCTGTTGGCTTCAGGGTGGGATAGAAGGGTAAGATTATTGATTAGAGTGTTCTAGCCCTGTGTGGAATGGAAGCAGTTTTGAAATCTCAACAAACTCTATAGGATAGGTAAACTAACTTCTTCTGAACTCTTCACAAGACTCATTGCCTACATATTTACACATTTTACAACATAGTTATGCCTTATGTTCAGAAACTGATTAAGAAAAAAAGTTAGCCTTCTGAGCAAAATAAATGGCAAACTGCAAATCCTTGAGCCAATAAATGTACATTGAGCACTATTCCTTGGAAAAATGGCCCAAAGTAGTATCAGATTTTCTCCCATGGTGCTTCCCTTTGCACAGCGAGCATCTATCTTTTGATAAGTCATTAGAGGAGATGACATGTGTATCCTGGCACAACTAGATCCTAGGGAAAAGTTGACAGATGTTATACTATAAATCAGTTCTGATGCACATTGTGTTGCCTCCAGAGGCATCTTCTGGTCTTCTACTAAAGGTTACTGAACCATATATAATACAAAAATGCAGATACAATTGTAAGGAATAAATGTAAGGTTCTGTTCTAGCCCACTTAGAAAGTCTAATGCATGAATAATGTTCCATCTGCACAATGGTCAAATGTGACTGAAATTGATTTTAGATGTACCACATGGAACAGCACAGACCTTAACAAGCTTAGTGACATGGGGGACCTTGTCAAGAATCTGTACAAAATTCATGATACAAGAAATTTCTATAAACGAGAATCTGGGACAATGAAGAATGGTGGTTATGTTACAAGAAACTTTTGTACCCAGTAATCAAAATGAATCACATATGGGAGGCATTCTTAAATAGAATATAACAAGGTTTAGTCACATTAAATTTATAATAAACATGTGAAACATGTCAGATGTGCAGTTACATATCCTGCCCATTAACATTTCTGGATGCATGAATAACATGAAAGTACTGGGAACAAAACACTCTCCTGCGAACAAGTTGAGCTGGGTAGTGTTTTTGCCTGCAGCTCTAACCTTTGCACAACCCACCGCAGCGAGCAGCGCGGCGCAGCACACCCGCTTGCAGCTGTGATATTCGGGAGTTGCTCTAGGCAGCTTCGTATCACTCCTGAAATGCCAGACAGTGATCCGGTGACAGCTGGCGATTCTGCGGAGGAAAGCAAGAGGAGGTAGAGGAGCAATATCCCACGCGCGCCTCTCCTAGCCCAAGTGCTCCACGCCAGAGCCACGCTGCAGGGAAGTGACGGGTAGGGAACTGCTCCAGCCTCATGGCTCTCGACTGGGCTTTGGCTTCTGCAATTCTGCAACCATTTGGAGCAGCCATTTTAAACCAAGCACAAGGAGGAACCTGCGACTGATCTGTATTTGACAGGAAATAAATTATGTTACACCAGCAGTTCAGTAACTTTTTTTGCACTGAAAAGCTCTATTTTACTCTGTGTTGTTTGATTCATATCTGCTTGCCATCTTGAGAGCCGGTTAAATTCCGACTGTTGTGTTTATTCGGATGTGGTGTAACATGAGCAACAGGCTAGAAACCAGCAATAAATGAATCTGAGGAAAAAATCATCAAAAAGTTTTCTCTAATCTGTCATTCCTCAAAACAGATGAATTTCCTAAAAAGGATCTACCATGTATAATATGCTTTAGTATGAAAAAAAAAGAAATAATAAAATCATTTTTTTAAGATTCTTAGTCTTCACAAAGAGCCATGTATAAACATTTTATATAAGATTAAATCAAAGTCTGAGTTAAAGAGATTAATGATCAGAAGGTATATTTTATCTTACCAAAAATATTTTATAACCTTGCAGCTTTGTTTGATAAATGTGTTTTCCAAGCTTTCATTAATCTTTGTAAGGATTATGGATTTAAAAAATATGAAAAGAATGAAAAAGGCTGTAAGCTAAGTATTTGTAGTTTTGGAAATGTTCTGTTCCAGAACTAGTACCTGTATTCACTCAGAACTCAGGAATAACAGCTTTTAAATAAGCACTTTACTAACAGTTTTTCTTTTAATCTGACACGTTATTTTCACCAATATGTAAATACCTCCGACAATATTCACATCAGTGCATATTCACTTACACTCTGTTCATCTTATTTCTAGAATACAGAATTATTCATTTCTTCATCAGCTCTTTAAACCCTCTAAGAACCAGAAACAGGTAATTTGCCTCCATTTTTTGAGGAGACAATAGTGTTCCTCTCACTTTACAGATGGAGAAGTGAGGCAGAGAAACCTTAAACTGTCCTTTAAATTATGATGTCCAATCTGAAATATTTAGCCATCCATTTTTTTTCAGTACTTAACCTGCTACTGCATCGTTAATATTAAAATCACTGCCTTCATTTACCTCAGTTTGGAAGTCATAGTCAATTTCTCAAATTGTAAAACAAAAAAAATGAGGACAAAGGCAGGAATATGTATCTTAATATTTTTTCAAAATTATTTTCAAACTCCCAAACCAGCTGAAAACCAGGCTGAGCCAGGATACCATCCTGTGAAATCCCCACTATTTCCCACCACATCCCACAATGACAGTTCTGCAACCTCTGTGACAAAGGACTTTATAGATAAACCACTTCCACATTCACTGGGTTGGCTCACTCTCAGACCGGTCTTTCCCAACAGCACTCAAGTATCGTGTGATTGAAGATTATATTGCAATTTCTTTAAAAGGAACATAAGGATTTCCTTCATTTCAACAATTCTTAACTTTCAGGGATCTGTTTTCACAGCATTGGCTTCTTTTCGTTTTGTTTTGTATGAATTACTTCTCCTCTACTTCCCTTGTATGTAGAAAAATGAAAAGCAAAACTAAGAATTCCCAGGAATTTAATCTTGCTCTCCATTCCTTGATCTCTAACATCTCCACCAAGTGCCTTGCTCTCAGCTGGCAATGCTCACATTCTGCATGAACTTTCCTGTTCACACAGAAAAATGATGTAGCTTGAAATACCACTGTGAGGTCTGGAGCCCCGGCTCAGCCAAAGCTTGAGAAAGGGAACAACAAGGCCAAAAGGAATGTGTGCGAGACGATGTTGGTGAAGGCCAAGGTGTAACGAAAAAGCAACCTTGCAAAAAGCTTACATTTGAATAAATAGCTATTTTCCTAATTTAGTTTCCTCTTTTTCATTATAAAAAAATCAAAGATTTTATCTTTAACACACAAATGGCATGAGAGCAGTGATGATATGGATATGGTTTGTCTGGCAGGAGTGATAAATGGAGAAGCCTAAAGCTTCTTCCCTTCTACCCTGAGAGAAGCCTGTTTCAGAAATCAGGCTCCTAAGCAGACTTGCAAAACGAGACGTCTGAACCAATCTGTTCTGTTCAGGAAGGCATTCGGGCACCACAAATTCCGGAGCTAAAAGGTCTGTCAGTCACCAATTTAGTGCTGTGATTTACTCTTACATGTTGCAGTGACATTATTAGCCACATACCGGTTTGCTTTGAAAACAAGAGCAGCATCTTTCAAATCAGGTTTAAATAATACATTGACTCCATAATGTTTCAGTCCGCCATCCCTAACTCGCTTCGAAACGTTGATTATGGAACCTTAGTATTTTAAGACAAGCAACTGAAACAAAAGTTAATACAATAAAATCACTTAGTGTTTCTAGCATCCGTCAGTTCAATTTCCACAGACAGGGAATAGTTTGAATAGTGATTCACCCGGTCTTCGTTCCGGGATGCTGACATGCTCTGCTTTGCATTCTTTTAAATGCATCACACTTTAAAGTGTTTTGGGATCATATTCCCTGGCATGTAGAGATTCGGCACAGAGGGGACTGCAGCAGCTTGAAAGATGGAAGCTAATAACATCAAAACAGCATGCGGATGATTTTATGCAGAGAAACTTGGCAAGAGTAAGAGTGTTTTTAGTGGAATGTGGCTATGCTAATACTCCCTCCTGTGAATAGCTACTTCTCACAGTATAATCAAGATCTCCATGCAGTGATCGGAGATGCCTTTTCACAGAGCTGCTTTCAAAAATCAAATTATCTTCATTATTATTAATTTTATGAAAATAAATTACCTTGAAGTTTAGTGCTAATTACTGTCCCTGTCATATAGCCCAGTAAGGGGAGGTGTAGACTTTTTATGCAAGAGAATTTCAAAGACACAGGCTACAACCTTGCAAAGTAATAAAATGTCTTCTAATAAGCATAATAGAAACCTCGTTACTAAAACGTCTCTAGCCACAATTAGCTCCCAAAAGAATACAGTAATAAAGGATGCATTTCCCATTTTATTTTAAACTTCAATACAACTACTTTTGTGTCGAGAGAAAACTTCAGAACAAATAGTGTGCTTTTTCTGCTGTATTTTACAAGGTGCTAACAGCACACATGGCTCACAAGAAAGACGTGTCTGATTTTTTGCCTGTCTTCGGTTTTGTTTTCCTGTTCTGCAAATAAGCTCTTTACTGAAATCAGTATTAAAAAGCACATTTAAAATCCATTAAGTTTTGGAAGTCACTGCACTGATTTGACTTATAGATGAAGGGCTTGGGAGCAGCTAAGAACCCTCTAACCTTGATGTCTCTCCTATCTTATGATCTGGTCAGATAAGCCCATGGATCACATTTAAGTAACTTCAGTCATCCGCTAAGTGCTCAAGCAGAGGCTCAGGGAGCCCGGTGACAGTATTGTCTTACGTGTCACAAGACGTGGGCACGCCGATGCATGTCTCTTCACACCCTGGTTGCAGCGGCGTTTTCAGGCTTCACGTCTAAAACCGAGTCCCAAGACTCTGAGCCGTAACCTGAGGAGACCTTTGTTGGTGAGACTGGAAAGCACACAACGGCTTACAGAAAACTACGAGGCTAATCAGAGATCTTTTCCTGTAAAATCAGCAGTTTTAAGATGTCTTGTTTTGTTCTCTGACCTTAAAATTCAAAGGAGAAAGAAGGTAGAGACGTGCCATAGTCAACACAATCCAAATTCGCGCTGTTTTATTCAAAGGGCAGAATCAAGAGGCTGCCTGCAAGAGAAGAGGCAAATGGGGAAATTCCTGCTGCTTTTGGTGCCTTCATAGGAAGGCCTACAGTCAGCAGAACTACACAGTATGATATAACATTTCCTTCATAAAGTAAATATAACAGCTGCTAGACAAGAGCAATAAGAGGTGAAAGGAAGAAATAATTTTCTGCATTCTCTCTTCCCCATTCAGCTAGGAAGACATTCGGCAAACATGTTCAACACATCTTAAGGATGGCTTAAGTAACAAGTCATGAAATAAGAAAGAAGTAAGTTAAAAATCACTGTTTGTGTACTGGGGTAAATTTTTCTTAATTTTACCAAGGAAAATGCAGCAGACATCAGCACCTATATGAAAATAATGTGGAAATTTAAAATATGGATTTTATACCAAAGATTACCAAAAAATCCAAGCTTAAGAAAAGCCGAAGTAGGAAAATTTAAAAAATTAAATATTATTCTGACTATAACAAAGCTGTCCTTTAGGCTCACTGGCACATGCATGCTACACTCATAGTAAATAACAAAATTCTTAAAAACCCGTGTATTTCCCTCACACACTCCTTTTCATTACAAATTAATAACTGCAAGTAGCATTTCCAGTAAGACCATCTAGAAAGTAAAAAGCAGCAGTGGGAACCTGGCAATCGATCTCTGCGAGCGGGCTGGCAGCCCGGGATTCCCATGCCAAATGCCTGCGTCCCCAGGACGCGCTGCCAGCAGACACCGATCCCTGCCTGTTGCTCGGAACACACCAGGGATGAGCAGGATTGGCATCCCCAGGCACGTGGGAACACGGAAAATGCTGCCACTTTGGTAGGGAACAGCCGGGCCACGCTGCAGCGCCAAGACGGCCTTGGGCCTGGAGCGAGGGACACGCCGCTCCGCAGGAACAAGGTCTCCCCTTCTTGGTGCAGGTTAAACCTAGATGAATTTATTTGAGCTACTGGGCACAGTGAGCATCTTCCATTTCATTAAAGCCGCCTATTTCAAGCTACTGGTTTTTTAGACGTATCCACTTAATGAATTTAATATTTATATTTTTGTCACAAGTCGAGAAAAGAAGTGTTTTTTATTAGATACAAATATCAAGCAAAAAACACAAACATTGCATCCATCACAACCTTGTTCATTTAATTAAATTCAGAGGCTCAGCTGAGTAATTTTAATTAGTAGTACTGGACACATTTTCAAGTTGTCTGGAAGCAGGAGTTTACTGTAATTTATCCTCCTTTCTTGGAACTCAGAATTATTCCACTATTTGCTTTTAAATGGCTAGACACATAATTTTTTCTCCATGAACTGTGAATTATCATAACATTTGCTCATTTTTACCAGGTGGCTAAATGGCAGAGGAAGGGGGCTAGCATGTGTGCACGAATGGCAGCTCCTTGTCGGAAGATGTTAGCTCAATACAGTCAAAGCAAATGACGGGATTTTTTTTTTTTTTTAATCAAATCTCAATCACAGATCTCCTGTAAAAGCACTTTTTATTCTCAGATGAGTTAAGGTTGCATTTCAACTCACTCAGAGCATTCCCAAGTGATTTCATAAAATCCTGTAGCTGTTTTTCCCTCCCGAGTGGTAGCTGTGCTTCTGACCTCAACAGCTAACAAAAAATTCTAGCTTTGGCATTTTTGCTTTCTTGGAAGGAGGAACTGATGACAACAGCTACTGCTCATTATTCTGTTAATTCAGATTTTGCTGTAACTTCTTTGGGCACAGAAGAAATCAAAATAAATGTTTCCCTGCTCAGAACAACGTTGGCTGTTCAAGGAGCTGCTTGCAGAAGCTTCGTGCCAGGTTTTCCTTCCTTGGGTGCTGTGTCCTGTGATGGACAGGTATATTTCCAGGTATATTATATCTAGCTCATAACAGCTTAATACGTATAAAAATCATTCACTGCTAAAAGCATAGCTAAAATGGCTATTTCAAGTATTCAATGACTAGTAAATGCCCCAAGCTTTCTTTTTAGCCCTGACTTACCTTCTAGGCACCAATAAATGATGTTATTTGCTACTGGAGTGCTTTTACCCCATTTTTCCACCGGGTGCTTTGCTGGAAGCTGCTCATGCCGTGAAGGAGCCGTGCTCTGCAATCCCACTGCCCCAGTTTCATGGCAGGAAGGGGATGATCCAGAGTGCTGCAAAAACAAACCACAGAGCAGCGAGGCCTGCCTCTACCACATGGTCCCTCTGCTCGGTTACCATTACCCTTGCATGAAACCATTCTGAAACAGACAGCCAGAAAGGTGCTTTGCTGCAATTTTTTTACGCTGATATAGCTGAAACAGGATCAGAATGGTAGGGGTTGGAAGGGACCTCTAGAGATCATCTAGTCCAACCTCCTGCTCATGCAGGGACACCTAGTTGATAGAGCAGTTGATAAAACCAGGCATTTGTTGCTTACATAAGAGCAAATGCTTGGTGATCTTGCCTGCTTTTCGTGCGTTTTCACCCATAATTTAGCTGCAACAACGAGGCTGATGTTTCTTTACAGGCAGAAAGCAAAGCCAAGTGCCACTGTATTAGACTGCCTACACGAAAGCTCAACCTGAAATCACCATGTTCCACTTTCTCCCGTAGAACATCTGTGAAGTATAATTATAATTAAGCATGTCTTGAATATTAATTGTTCTATTGTCACTGAGGCAATGTCCTAGGATACAGTGAATCAGTTCTGTTTCAAAGTACTGTTTTATTTAAGAGCTTTGCCAGATGTTCTAATCATTTCACTTAGATTTTTCCACCAGGAAAACAGTTGCTGAGACTTGTGAGTCTTTGCCAACTGTCAAGGAAATAATTTAATCCCCAAACACTAGGTGAAATTTCCAAGAATCTATGGAAAAAAAAAAACCCTCTTGATTCTTCATTTGTATTGCTGCCGGTTTAGAAAAGGTTTTGCTGAGAGCAGTGCAATTACTGTAACGATGGGCAAGGTCCAGAAGTGACCATGCCTGAGGACCCTATAACCAATACCTGGCTGTGTCTTTGCTGATGGCAAAGGTGGTTTATCGGGAGGGAGTTCCTGAGGATCCACGACAGGATCTTGCTCCTTAAATAACAACTTCACTATCAGCAGGGAGCAACTTTCACAGGAGTTGCTCAGATTGAAGCGTATTTTACAGTTATTTATTCTAACAGCCCCAGCCCACTGACTGTAAATTCAGTGGCACTACTTAGTAGCTGCACTGCTTTAAATGTGTCACCGCCACTTATTTATAAGGAAGAATAAAAGAATGGCTTTTGCATCAGAGAGATTTAACAGTGACAGTGAATGACTGAAGCAGCAAGCTAGGGCCTCAGGATGAACCCTGTTTGTTTGACACATTTCTTCTGAAATAGTTCTTTCAAAATAACTACTTATGAAAAGTCTTATAAAATATCACAGCAGCTCAGCAGTTGATCTCATAGCGTTTCGAGCTCATTTTAAGAAACGATAAGTTTCTTCGAATATATTGTTTTCAGCAAATGCCAGTGCATATGAGTATAAGAATTCACCAGACTAAGTTCTGGGAGGTTGGAAAGGACCCAACTCTTGGAGTAGCAAATAGTTACATTTTACTTTACAGAATTCTAAATCAGAAGGGACAAGAACACTTACATTTAAAATAGAATATATGTAATTTGAAACATTTGTCTGTCTTCTCATATGCCATGATCAACACTTTATATTAAGTTGGTCTAAGACAGATAATTTTAATCGTGGTATAAGTCCTGGGAAGCATCTTCAAAGGAGACCATGAAGGGAAGAGCAGAAGCAGCAGTTTATCACCAGGCTCATCAACAGCTGGTATTATCACATGTGTCATAAATAACAAGGAATAAATAGACAGAACTGCCTAAGCCCCCAAATCAGAAAGCAAAGGTTTAAAGGCGGCCAGAGTTTCCGATAAGAATTTGCATGTTAGGAGGAGAGCAAAAAAGATCTGCAGTAACAAATAATTGACTAAATGGAAATCTTGAATAATTAAAGTTATACATAAATTGTTCCAGTGTTTAAAATCATCCCTCTTCTTTTTACATTCTTCTTTTTATATTTGTTCTGACTGAAAAATTGTCACTTCTAGATATCCTGATTTTCTCATGGTTGTTTTAAAGTTATTTTTCCAGTCAGAACATATATAAAAAGCTAAAGTAACTGCAATGTTTGATATGGGGGATACATTCTTATTTATTGTGTGATAATAGAACCTTGCCTTGGAAAGAGATTCAACATCAAACTTCTAACCATCTAAAATCATTCTAACCATCAATATTCACTATTTGAAATAAGTTTCTTGCTCTTTTGTTGTACACTGAAGTGCAAGTATCAAGTAATTTGCAATTAAAATCACAAGGAATAAGGTAATATGTTCAATATGTTTCATTTTAAAACATTCTTCCCTTTTTGGAGGAATACATGTATGAATTTATGTCCACAGATCTATCTGTTTGTCTCACTCTATTCATGCAAGGTCCTTTGAAAGCGTTACTGCATTTACATGAGGTCAACGTATATGAACTTGCTTGAGTGGCAGCAGCATACAAGAGTTGAAAGCATTACAAGTAGATACACTAAAAAATATATATATATTTGTTATTTAAGTACTGTTAATTTTTCTTTCCCTCTCAGGAATATATGCAAATTGAATAAATTTTTAGAACAGTTATGTAAATGTTAGATAACCATAAATAACACTGCACGCATCCAGCCGTCTATGACGCTTTGCTCTCAAAGTTCACTTTTCAATCTCATGCATTATCAAGGACTCCTGAGCTGTAAAGCCCTCTGAGGGATTCCGCTGACAAAAGCTGTCCCTAATAACAGGGAGAAAACATCTCCACAAAGAGCATGGCCATCAAAAATATAATTTAACATATGAATCAGCACTCAGTTCCTGCATTGCTTACTACCTATTCTAACTCTAAAACTATACAGTTTTATAATTTTTCTTTGTGTTATACAAATTTTCCCCCAAATACTGTGAACTTCAAAAAAGGTGATAAATGGCATCTATTTACTAGACAGCACTACTGACCTACTTTAACTTAACAATTTCTTAGTCAATTTTATACCTCACATGAGGCTGACTCCACTGAGAAAGTGTAAAGGAATTCATTGCTAGATTAGTAAAGTATGTTTGTTTTTGGATAGCGCAAGCTATAAACAAAATAATTTGTTTCTCATGACATCTCTTTCCCTCTGTACCCTATTCCTTGTTAATTATTCCAGTAAACACTATATTGCGTATCTCTTTTTCCATTGCCAAGTGAAAGTATGGATAAAGCAGCCTGGCTGGGGAAATGTCAACTAGGAAATTATCTCAGTTCCCACCAATTCAAAATTCTTAACAATTTTGAATTGTTTGAAGTTGACAAACAAGAAAATCTCTCTTCCTTGCCTTCTGATTTCATTAGCGACTGAACCAGACTGAGGGACAGTTTTTTAGTGTGCTGTTCATGCGTTGCCATCGTGGTGTTTCTCGGACATGCATCAGGCACCTACCAAAGGCTTTTTTTTCATGTAAGTTGAATTCAAATGGCATTTGGTACATGCTAGTTACCTCTCATTTGCAAAATAAGCATGATTTGAATTATTACAAATGAATTATCTCAACCTACTAGTTAAGCAAGAAATATTTCAAAAGGTTCAAGGTGATCTGGCAACTGTGTTCTTTTACTTCATTTTTCTTAGTGAAGGCAAGTGGGTGAGCTTGTCCACCACTGGTAGATGTTACCCAAGCATTTTGTTTAATGTACAAAATACTTCAGTGGTGCTTATATTAAAGAAGTAAACATAATTTTACCTGTGTTTGGTCTCCTATTTATATGCAAACTCTTCCAGTGCAATTGCTGATTGCTACAAGCAGGGAACTCAATTGCATGTATTTTTTTTTCCATAAACATACTAAAAAAATCAAACATTCACTAGAAAACTTCATTGGATTTCAATGTTCTTTTCACTACAATCTACAGATGATACAGATTTTTTTCATTCTATTTCAATACTGCATAGCTTACTCTTTTATGCATGCATAATAAAAAAGCTATTATTTTAGCGATGCAGTGCTTTTCTTTAAACAATGACTGTTTCAGCATATAAAAGTTTATTTTGTGATGTCAAGTGAAAAGATAAGCAAAGCATAAGTATGATATAAATTTAAAATGCTGATCTACTGGGCTGAATAAGCAACTGTACTGTATACAGTAACAGTGTGATGCATCCACGGAGTTTTCAGTTTTTCTGCATCAGACATACAGTTTTGCTGAGCAGCTTCTTAGCATTATTAATATTCATACTTCAATGTGAAAATTCATAGGGCTACAACTATGTTGAATTTTTGCTCATTTTTTTCCTAAGCATTCATAACTTTCTATCCCAGTTCACATAAACAACCAAACAAAAAAAAGTGAACGAGTGTTTGGTCAATTTGTTGTATATTGTTTGTATATTAAGCACAGAATAAAAAAGTAAAATATTTGGCATTTTTTGTGCCAATCTAACATTAAAGAGGACATTTTTTTTACTATATTTACAAATATTAAATGAAAAAAAATGTGGAATCTTTAAAGATAATATTCGTTCAATATTTTTGTCATGGTGAGGAACACTGAGAAACGTAGGTCTCAATCCGATGTTTAAAAAGGCTGATAGATGGTTTGAGTCCCAAGTTATCATCTGAGTCATGTGTGAACAAAGACCTTCTGATTCAACTTGAAAGAATAAATCTTAAATAAATCTTAAATAAGAAGTGATAAATACATGGGAAGGTAGGCCTGACAGCCTGACAGTACATAAATTACGGTAATCCAAAATGAAAATAGTATCATTCAATCTTCTATTACCTAAAAGACCTTGAGCTATTATTAGTTTCCTAGTAATCTCTACGAGATACTCCAAGGAGAGTATAACTGATCTCCTCCACTTCACCTTTTCCCCTCTCTTGGAAAAACAAGAAAAACAAGAAAACGTCAACTCTTAGTTAATCATCTGGCTGTATTTTGTATTGAGAGTCTCAAAACTTCACCTAAAGTTTGCAGAATTTTAAAGCCAGGGGCAGAACATCCTGCTGCTTTCAGCAAGTGCAGCTAGGCAGGAGACTTGGTCCTCTCCTCCTGCCGGGCTTTGAGAGGAGCAAATAAAAACCACACTCACCTTCGGGATATTGCTTGCATTATTGATCTGCTACATAGACATAGTGATGTACACCTGCAATCAGATTGAAATTTTCTTTACAATGATGTTTTACACGAAGAAAGGCAGAAGGCAGTGGCGCCCAACTCCAGGTAGCAACGGGTCTTCCCTGCTTCTCCCTGCCGAGGAGCAATCCCAAGAAGGGCTGAAATCAGGGGTGAGTTCAAATCTCCTTCAGCATCAGATTTCAGACAAACGAAGACAAACCACTGCCGAGAGGTCTTTGACCAGCAGGTGAGTGCAGATGGCTGTATTTTGGGCAGTAAACAGGCAGCAGGAATGTAGGAGCTTACCCTAAAGACATCCCCGGGAAGTTGGGGAGAGTAGGTTATCCCCCCAGCAATTATCACCCTTCCTGGTCTAGGCACTGCTGGAGGATTAAATTCAGTTTGAAACTCTTTTAATATACGAAATGCTACTTCGATGTTGAAGATCAGACCCTATACTTTTCTCATGGTTTGATTTGATGAGAGCACTATTTTTATTATGTAAGTTTCAAAAAGAAAGCTTTGAATAAAACTAAGAAACTAAAACCATAAAACTGAAGAGTGGTAGCTATTTTAAGATCCAAAGGAACAATTGTGATTTTCCAGACTCAGCTGCTGGAGAGTAACACAGGTAGCAGGTTAGCTTTAACCTAACCTACAACTTGTGGTTAACATACAGTGTCATGCACAAAATTCAATTTATTTACTTCAAGAAAAAATGTTCAATCTCTTAAGAATCAATGACAGTAATCCAACATAAATCTTACCTAGAAATTTCACTTCCATCTCCCTGTAAATAGGGCCTGTAATCGAGACTGAAAGCCCCCCAAAACAATAACCAATATGCCATATTGAAAATTTAAGTGCAGAAAAGTGCAGCTGAGGTATTTTCACTTATGGTACAGACAACATCTTGAAAAATGCAGAAAATACATATGAGCTGGGAAGAAATACACACAAAAATAATGAAATATGTATAGATTTTAAAACTGAAAAATATCTCTACGGTGGCTGAGACTTGAAAAGAAAATGCATCCTTGCAGCCTGTAATTCATGCCTCGGGAAAGGTTGAATTTGCCGAGAAATATGCCAAAAGAGGAGCTGGATAAGCTTATTGCTCGGGAACCAAGACCAATCATCACAGCAGCTGCACATACCGGGGCAGAGGGCAACACTCACGCGTTATATCAAACAATTACAGAGGCTAAAGAGAACATCTTACACTTTTGTACAAAGGCAGGCATTCTTGTAATTAATTTTCAACACTTTTATAAATAATTTCCTATATCATGTTAATATTGCATGTCATTGCAAGTGTCCTTAAAAAAATAAAATACAGGCTTTTGTTCAGATTTAATACCCTTTGAAGGTATTATTTCTTCACACTGCACTCACTTTTCAAAAGCAAATACATGCTCTGCTTTCTTAATCATCAGCGAAGGTTATGTGGGACATTATCAGAGAAAAAAGTGTTACCAGAGACCAGAAGCAATTTTGGAGAACAGAGCTATTGGGCTAAAATGAAACAAAGAAAATGGTAAATTCCCCATAGCTGAAATCATGACAAAAATGGAACATGAAGACTGCAGTAGCTTTGACACAAATCATCTAAACACCTATTCAGACACATGCAGAAGGATACAAAAATTCCTCAGCACGACTGAGTGGGAGGAAAATTTGCTCACAGTAGCAACCTGAAACTGTTACTAGGCAAGGATCTCTTAACAGAGGTGGTATGAAAAGCCAACAAAGATTTGAAAAAATGCTCATTTCAAGAAGAAATTGTTATTTAAAGAGAAACACAAGCTTTACTTGGCTCTTTTCAAGTGGTTCCTTGTGCTGTCTTTTTACAACAGCATAGGAAAAGCCACCAAGTGTTTGCACTGCATGGAAAAGATCAGAAACGGGACCCAGACAGGTTAATGGACAGCTCATCACGTGCCAGTGGTTACAGGCCCATTCCTAAAGCACTAGGCAAAAGTTCAGAGCAGCACATGGCAGAGCACCTGCAAGGTCCTTGGCGTTATCCTGGCTCCTATGTTTTTAGGAATTACCACATTTAACCATCAGGGAAGACAGAGGAAGGTCTCATATCGACCTCTTGTTTCCATTTCTTGCATCAGAACTTGCTGTAAGTTGCTGAACTTGCTGAGGGTTTGGGAAAGGACCCATGACCCCTAGGATCTCCTGGGAGAGGAGGAAACAAGTGGGAATTGCAGGTTCCCACCCAAGGGCACTGGGGACAGGACTGTGACCTGGGGCTCAGGGCCACGTCCCAGGTGAGGGCATCAGATAATCTACTTAAAGGAAGCAAAAGGACAAGTCACAAGATGCAAATAAAGAGCAGGTCTGTCTAGAATTCTGTATTTAAACAACATAAAAACCACAAGGGTAATTCCCAAATTCTGTTCTTATTGGGGATGTGTAAGAAAAAATGTATACATTTAATTTGTTTTGACAGTATTTAGATTTGGCCACAGTGAATCAAATCAAATACAAACACGAAAGTGAAGCTAAATCATAAGACTGATTCTCAAGACTTAATTCTGCCTCTGATGGTGTTTTCAGACTGCAAAGGAGACATTTATCTGATCTGGACATAACTAAGTCTACAATCTACTTTGGTCTGAACTCCAATGACAATAAACTCTCCATGTGCTAGAGTACTCCGTTTATAGAGAGCATTACAAGGGTACAAACAATAAATGGTTTTTATGTTTTTCATTTGAGTGATTTTTTTTTTACTTGTGTATTTTGAATTGTTCTTCTTATTCTTTACTTCATTTAACAGGGAGATGCCTGGAAGCAATAAAATATTTTCTCTGCCTTTTTCCACTGTCAGCAGCATCACTATGACCTTATCAAACAAATGTATGTTGACAATTTTCTCAAATTCTATATTCTCTTGTGAGCTACAATAATACACATCTTTATATTATCTGGTGTAGTTTGGGTTTGTGAAGAATTTTTTAATTATTAATTTTGTCCTTTTTTTAAAGTATATGTAGAAATGGAAAAGAATACCTAACAAATACATCTCTGTTGCACTTCATGAATAATACAAATAACTGAATATTAGTCCTTCTATTTCATTTATATTTCAAGACTAAAACTATAATGCTTGAGTTTACCAATAATTAAGGTTATAATTGTCTGATGTTTCAAACTAAAATGCTATAGCACCTTTCCAGGCTGACGCCACGAGGAGCTGCTACTCACAATACCACAGTAAGAATGAAACAAGTTGCAGTCTCTTCCATGAGTCACTGAGAAGAAAATTAAGCAATCACATTCCACTCCTAATACGGGTGCTTCAAGTGACACCCAAGATCCATTAAGCTTTCAGGTGAAAAACATCCCGTAATTATTTCAATAGTGTTTTTGCTACGAAAAAAAAGAAAAATGCGAATGAAGTGGAAAAGTTGGATAAACTGTGAAGCTGCACAAACTTAACTAAATTCAATTTGCAAAAAGCTTTAAAATTCTTCCTTAAAACAGCATTAATGTGATTCAACTGATGTTAGATTATTTGTTTGAACTAACCATCTTAGCAGATCTATTTAAATTCCAAAATAATAGAGTAAATTATCCACTAAAAAAACAAGTCCACCTGAAATCGGTATTGCTGGAGGTACACGTCGCTCATCCGGGATGCTCCCTTCCAACTTTCTTACGGAAAGCAAAGATCATGCTCCGAAAGCCGGTCTTAAAGAAGCACTTGAAGCTTGACAGATTCCAAAGTACCCTGGCATTGGCCCAACCTGGCCCCAGGATTTATAGAAAACAAATCAGAGTGTGGAACTCAGTGTCGGCATTCAGCAGCTCCATGGGAAGCCTCAGGATGCACAGAAACCCCAAGAGGAGGGAAAGAACTTCTCCACCCGCCCGGAAACAGGCTGAAGGAATCTGACATGGATTTTCCTGATGACAATTTTTGAGCACCCTCACAGTAATTTCAGAGTTGCTCATGGGATGCACAAGAAACTCTTTAGGCCACACTCTCAGGAATTAAAGTGAAATATCTAATTTTAGCTTTAGTAAACATCTTTTTTTTTTTTTTTTTACCAGGAGTCTGCCAGGAGACTTCTCCAGGTGGCCACAGCAGACTGATGCAACCAGGGAGCACTAAACAGTGCAGATTTTAGCTCATAAATGCCACACTGGTTTAATTACACTCACATTTATCACCTCAGAAAGAATAAGAAATGTGAATTTCAGCTTTCTATTTTCTTTTTTTTTTTGGTGTTTCAGTTTGGAATAAAACAAATTCCCTTTGCTGTTATTTTTGGTGGAGAGTCTGTGATATGGCATATAAAGTTCCAACTCTAGAGATGCCTTTCTTATGAGGATCTTTATTTTGGGGATTTTTGTTTTCTTTCTCTAAGTATGAACCCCAAAGAGAGTCTGGAGGGATGTTGTGAGAGGGGAAACCAAAGGACAAACATCTAGGTTCACAGTTGTATGAAAATTTTTGGCCAAAGAATCATCTTCTGTTTGACCTCCTCATAAAGCAATTGGAAGCAAAGCATTCGACTTGCTCTGTGCGACTGGGTTTAGCTGCCCACTGCTAACTGTGTAGGAAGAGTGAGCCAGAACTGCCCCAGGAAAAACAACCTTTACAACAGATGTTTTACTTAGCACAGGAAACCTCTCGAGTGAAGGAAAACTGCTTTGCTGTGTCTCAACACAGACCTTGTCGCCTCCAGTAGTATCTCCAGATACTACTAGTGGAAAAGGACCCCAGGACTTAGCAGACAATAGAATTTCCTTCTGACTTTGAAAGAACAGGTTTCTCTGTTAAGAACGCAACAGAGAGGCAGTGGTAAAAACAAGGTAATAACAGAAACCCCCACAACCCAGCCCCACACAGCAGTTTTTGCAGCTCCCTCAGGTGCTGTCGCATCTCACCCATCTGCTCCAAGGAGACACTTCCACTCCATATCCTTCAGGGTGGAGATTATTGACATGTTCCCAGGTTTCACTGCTCAGGAAACAGCCAGGAGAGAAGTTTCTATGACCTGTCAATTATGATACGGGCTTAGGACATATTCCTCAAAGTACTGCTTCAGAAAAATACTTTTTATTTACTTAATCTAATGTGGTTTGGGTGATACAAAAGCCAGTGGGAAAATGGAAGTTCTGCTATTCCTACACAGCATTTGAAAATCCTGCATGACCTCCAGGAGAACATGGCAGGAACCAGCTCCGAGAAAGAGGAGCTCTGTGCAGGAAGGGATCCAGCCCAGCCCAACATCTGCACAAAGACCTGCCGGCCTCCTGCACCACTGCTGCTCCTCCGTCTTTATTACGCACCCGATTTAACTTGATCGTTTCTGTGCTGGCTACTGAAGAAAACATATGACTCCCACGAAAGATTCATTGCTCTTGTATCATCTTTTCTTTTAGAAACATTCATCTTCCTAGTGTCTATTATTGAATTAGGTAGAAAAGATGGTGAAATTAATCAGCTTCTTCAAATTATGCCCATAAGCAATGACTATGGGAAGAAAAGTCATTTAAATTTTAATGTAGGATCATGCAGAAAATATTTTAACGTGATGGCATCAAAATGAAGGAAGCAGAATCTGAGATGCTCAAGAAAAAAAAAGGAAATAAAACTCGCCCATTTTATCTGCAGAATGAACCTGAGTTCCCAGAGTGTTCCTCACCTCTATGTATTTCTGTTTCCCAATAAATATTTAGGTTTTGTTGCAGGGCAAGCTGCCAATAGATATAGTCCATGCTACGTGACTGTGCTGCTGCTCTGTTCTGTGAATCTAAAATGACCCTGGATAACAGTTGGTGCCCGGTAAAGGATGTCATCTCACGCCTACTGAAAACACCAGAAAGAGGGTCCTAAGAACGTAGGTGAGTGCTGGACCTAACAAATCCATGGGAAGTAGCCTGGACTCAACCTGCTGTGTAAGCTAGCTCAAACCATTAATTGGGGCTGTATGCAGTTAGTTTTTCACTTGAGTAAAACATCCATAATTGCAGAATGCCTAAAATAAACCTTTGCAAGGTTTCATCAGACTAACCCTTGGCTGAAACGCAAGATCCCATACTGTGCAGTTTACTTCTCCGTCAGCTTGAACAATCATGCAAAATGAGGAAAACCATGTGTCCTCTCCGATGTTTGGATACGGGCACTGCTAAACTTTTCAGACCTCACCACCCCTCTGGCTGGCACCACAGCCCCCAGTACTGTCTAGAACAGGTTTTTCCCCAGTGGGAAAAGATCCCTCTAAAGGTCAGCCACGTGCTCTCTACTGTCACACTTGCTGCCTGCAAGCAAGTGCCTGCCCTGAGATGGGTTTATGCCTGTTGTGGGGTTTCAGAAGAGGAATCAAACGGCACAGCAAGTCCTTCTTCCTTAGGTTCGAGGCCAGCAGCCCTTGCTCTGTCAAATCTAAGCTCTACCCGTACGCATAATCGTAGCGACTCCGGATGCTCCAGCTGAACACCGTGACCAAGCAGCTCGTGTACACCTTTATAACGCTATAGAAATCCATAGAACAAACTCGCAGTCCTACAGAAGTAAATGGCTTTTGATATTGAATCTTTCAAGGACTGAACACATTACTGATAGCGGGCCATTCCCCTGCAGTAATAGAAGATTATAATGTTTGTGATAATGTCAGAGGGCTAGATGTGCAGCATTAGCCAACGCAGCAGCCAGCAGTAATGTATGATGCCGCTCAACTCATTTCCAAGGCTTACTCACTTCACAACAGCCTTCGATAAACTGCAAATCCAGTTTAACAGCTGAGCTGGGCAATCAATCATTCAGAAACAAGATTCAAAGCATTCCTGGTGAACACACGGAAGGCAATTAGATGCCACGGCTTGTGAAATAATATTGGTGGGAATTCTTCTCCCTCATCTGATTTATTTCTGTCAATCTGCAGTTTATATTCTGTGTCATGATTAACTCCTTTATCCTGAGATGACATATAAATGTAACACTGGCATTATTAAATGCTTCTGAAAGTAATTCCGGACCTCACAATTGCTAAGGAAATTGATTAAAGAGAGTTAGCTAGCACCGCTAATTTGCAACTGGCTATTTTAATGACAGACTGATAAAATGAAATGCTAGGCTTGAGAATAAAACTCAGTTTATATAATGTGCTAACTTGTACAAAACACATTTGCATAAACATTTGTAGGATAAAATGGGTCCTTGGGCAGTTCAGAACATTTAGACTGGCTCATTTGGAAGAGAGGCGAGACAGAAATACAGTGACGACACTATCAAATTATAGAGTGAATAATATCTGTCAGAAGTTTCTGTTTTGTTCAACTTGTTTGTCAAGTTCTAGAGAATAATTCTTTGATTATAATTCTGTTTCAATATCAGAAATTAAATTCATTTGAGAGACTTCATAGAATCAAGGAACATGATATTCAAGGACAAAAGAAGTGAGCAAGTTTGGACACACACAATTCAAACAAGCAAGAAGCAAATAACAGTTTCCAAATGCGTTATTGGAAGGACGGAAAATCCAAGATAGAGGATAATTGCTGTAGCAACAAGAGTTTCAGGAATAACAGGATGATATTAAATAGAAACTTTTTAAAACATCGTTTTGAATAAATAATAGATTTTTTTTCCAGAAGAGACAGAAATATATTTGAGCCAATCAAAAGATAAAATCTGCATTGATTGCTCCACAGAAGAGCAGACAGCACTGAATGCCTCTACTCTCACAAACGCATTCCACAGACTTATAAATTGCTCTAAAAACAGACTTAGGGTGGAGAGAGAAAAGAAAAAAATCTTTTCCTGCTTGGGAAGTACATTAAAAAAATCCTAAATGATTTTTATTTAAAAATATTTTTTGTATTATAATAATAGGGAGATTTTTAATATAAACCCGGCAAGTGGACTGGGTTTCCTGCCCATCAGTGGGTTAGGAACACGCTCACAGCCGTAGAAACTGGTTATTCACATGCTGAACCCTATGTAAATCTACTGACTACAGCTAAGTAAGAGATGAAATGCAGTTGTTTAGGAGTTTCAAAAGCATGGAGAAAAGGAGTGGCCTAAAAAGTGATCAACTACTACCTGATACTTGGGATTTCTATATATTCATGTAAATACACTATTTATAGACAATGTGAAATTATATTTTACGAAAGTGCTTGGATATAGGCAAAAGAAATAGTTTTGATGTACAGTATCTATGAAAGATGTAGTTCTCAGGATCTTTGGGGGTAATTTTTGATTTTTCAGTTGCTTGCTGAGACCTTAAATGCTATTTCAGGCAATTTTAAAACGACAAAAAGTTTAAGTCAGTGCCAGTCTGACTCAGGATAACAGAAAATTACAGTCACATTGTACAAGGTCTGTATTAAATTCTTTGTTATGCTCTTGTTGGAAAAGAATTGCAAACACTGATCATTATAGGCAAATTTCTAATTTATAGATTAATCTAATCTACTGATTCTAGATATAGACCTCTCCTAGTTGAGCACTGTGCTTAAAGTGTTGTTAGAAAATAGATATTCTTTTCATCTGCATAACCATCACCAGCAGTTGCATTTGATAAAGGCTGAGAGCATAGTTTTCTGAAAAACCCATCAATCTCATTAAATGCCAATATAATCTAGGCTAAAATTTAAGACCACAACGTTTAATGCACTCCAAACAGGAACAAAGGGGAGCCACTGCTCAAATCTAGTGCAAAACTTCATTACTTTACCAGGTACAGCTGTAGTTAATAGCTGATCAGCCACAGGCAAAAATCTCTGACTTAAGTCCAAAGCAAAGGAGAAAATTAGTTTCCAAATAAAATCCTTAGGTCATTTTCCTCCTACTGTCTAAATATGAAAACATTTTATCAGCTGCAGAAACAAATGGAAAATTAGAAAGTTGGAAGATGGAGGACTTGGTTGTATTTAAAGGGTCCTACTGTAGACAGGCTAAAAATTCAACTTCCTTGTTCAAAGCAGATTACAAAAGGCTGCCAGTGTTTTGTCTGCAGACAAGACTGTTTCAGCAAAGATCATGGAGCTGAAAGCATCAATGTCAGCTTTCAATGTATCTGGAATTTGTTTTTTTTTTTCATAAGGAATTTTGATTTTTTAGCAGCACAAACAAGCCATGAAGAGAAAGGAAGGTTGGGAACAAAAAAAATGGAGCAATGTTCAGGGCAGTTTGCAAATTGAATGGGGTAATTTAGTGAAGGCTCTTTAAAAATGGAAGGGTAAGGCAAAAGAAAAGTTAATAAAGATATTAGAATATCACTAACATTTGGATAAAACGAGTACTCTGTAATGCCCAAAACAAACCTCGGTGGAGAGAGGAAGCCTTTCAAAGTGCTTGCATGGAGCAAGAAAGGTGAAGACATTAATTATTTTCAAAATACAAAAACTGTACAAGTTGTATTTTGCTTCCACTTCATTTCCATTTGTCTTTTTAATTGTTAATTTATGACACCAAGAACTCATTTGCCCTCTAGATGACAAGGGACACGATCCACTCACAGGTGCTCTGGAGAAACGAGAGGCACCTTTCCATCCACTGACCACTGTCAGTCCAGCTGCTTCAAGAGACATTTTTTCCTAGCACAGGTCGCTTTCACAGGACTCCTTCCAAAATTCATGACTTCCAATAAACCAAAAAAAGGCCACAGAAGTCCTGTGGTGCTGAAAAGTGCCCTTTGGTCTGCAATATTTCCTTTCAGATGTGTGTAAATCAATATAGTTCCCTTTTTTTTCGCCTAACACTCACAGGGATCTCATAATCCTCATAATGTGGAGTTTATGGCTACTGGCCACCAAAACCCTTCCACAAACTCTGATCTTCACTGCCCTTCTCAGGAACCTCACACAAGGCACTGGCCAGATTCATTACTTTGTCCTATTCAAATCCTTCCTCCTTACCATAGATCACCTCCTGCATTATGCTCAGTGCATTTCAGAATATATTCCAGCATATTTTCTTCTGGAGAGAAAGACATGGGCTTTGGGAGAATTTCAGTTTGGAAATTTTACCTCTGCTGATCAGTCTTCTATAAAACATATTTTTATAAATTTCTCAGTTGCAACATATGAAAAGTAACAACAATTGGCTTTTGTTTAGCTGACAGAAGTACAAAAACTGACAAAATACTAATCACCATTTCTTTAGGAAAAAATATGCAGATCCCTGAATACAGACAATTATATTAATAAGGCAGCAACACCAAGCAATATATCGAAGCGCTGAAGTTCACACACACTTGAGATTTGCAGGCCTTGTCAAATAGCTTGCTTCTGGCTATCTTCAGTCTTGTAAAATTTTCACATTAATTTTGGGCAGCATGAATTATCCCACTTTTCAAAAAGAAATCCTTGGGGCATTTTAAACATGCTTGAAAATAAATAATTAATGCATTGGACACTATTAATTAGCAAAACTCAGAACGGCTACTGTTACAGATCCTGAAAAGTTTTTCTGAACTTGTCAAACTGTTAATAATGAATGGGTTGGAAATGACCAATTAACACAGTTAAATAACAACTGTTATAAACAGTGAAAAATACGACTTTTCTCTTCTTTGCTCCTCCTAAAACCATAGAGACTTTGCTATGTTAGCCCTGATACTTCACTCCCGGTAACATGGGTTTACAAATTAATAAGATCTCCATTGGTCTAGACTTATGGAGCTGAGCAGAGCACCTACTCATGTCAACATTCAAAATTCAAGATATTTACCGTTTAAGGCTAAAGGTAACATGTGATGCTGAAGACTCATTAGCATCTTTATTTACAAACACAGTTTTGAAAATTAAAGTCTGAATGGGTTATATGTGGGTAATGTATAAAACAGAAGGATGGCTTCTATTCTCTACAGTTTTAAGACCAAACCTAACTGATTTATCTTCCAACCTCAACGTCCTCTAATCAAAAGGCTTTCAGCACTGTCCCCCATGCTGCCAGCCCAGGGATGTGACCAGCAGCACTCAGCTCAGCTGGGGCCCTACTATTTTCTTAACAAAAAGTAACTTGCAATAGTGTCATCTCAACAGGATCCTGCAGAGAGGAAGATGCAACCCCAACCATTAGCACTATTCCTTCTCTTTCCTTCTTTCTTCTACAAATTAATAAATATGGTAGAAGAGATATTTATATAAAATTGACTGTTAAAGCATTTGAGACTTCCTGTTTTATCAACATTCATCTTCTGGCAGCTTAGAAATTGCTCCAGCTTTTACGCCCTTCTGGTGTGGCAGACAGCGTCTACTTGTCAGTCTACAAAAACTGCAGTACACTGAGCAATAATATTGTTGTTGCACTACTAGTTCATTTATTCATGAATTGCAGAGGGAAATAAGCACGTGGAATGTATATAAATTTTCAGTTCACAAGCTACTGCCATCAAGGGACAGCCCTAAGTTATGCACTACCTTTAAAAAATTGCCTTTTTCAGGACTATGTGGATTGCATCTAATGAGCAAACACCTTGGTCTCGTTCCTTTGAAACAAAGCATCCTTGTGCTGCTGGGGGCTCTCACGCCATGTGACATGCTAACCAGAAGCCAGAATCACCTAAAAGTTTTCAAATAAACATGTTCAACTTTCTGCTTTTTTCTGCAGGACTCCAACTTTTTACTTCAAGTATCCACATTGGCCACTCGTGCACTTCTATGTGGCCATGAGACCAAAACAACCTTGCAAAGCAGAAAGCACCATTAAAGACAAAGATCAGAGAAGTAATTCTGTCTCGAGAGGCAATGAATCTCAAAGGGCATTTACTTTTCCCTTACTCCTTTTCCTTAGACTACACATGAAAAGTATACAAATCTGGACTAGCTTATGCAAGAATAAACCTTTCTCTCTTTGAGACAGAGTCATCCTGAGTAGAACAGGGTGAATTACATTCTTTACGTGAGGCGGCCAATTCTCCGAGCAGTGTGAAGTTTGGTCCTGCCACTAACTTCAAATGCTCTTAGGACAGGAGATGCCAGGCACCAGTGAAGGAGAAAGGCAGAGGGAGCTTCCTAATGATGGTGAAACGATGGACTGCACCAAGGTGCAACCACGACCAGGCCAGCACCGGCCTTGGCTACACTCCCAAAGTTAATTTCTTTTGCTGGTTGCTGAATTTGCCAGTCACGAAGCCTCACAGGTATTCTTTGGTATGGCCAAAATTTTGTATATGGTCAGTTTACTTTAAGATCTGATAGGTATTACTAAATTCAGTTAAAATGTCTACCACTTTTATGAACCTTTCCTTCAATGTTACAACATGGAAATTTATCAAAAAATGCCTGACATAGTGGTTTGCTGTCCACTTGGCTATTTTTTAAAAGTGACTATCGAAGATTTAATGCTTTATGTTAACTCTAAGTTCTGACAAAAATGTTTAAGTCTTTGTAATAACATCCTGAAAATACAGGGTGAATTAATGTATAATGCTTTGAATCAGTAAAAGTATAAATCTGTGTTTTTTAATATCTTATTATAGGAAGGAATTACAAATACATAGAGTTTTCATATTAAACTTTGGTGAATAGAATAATTCATCTAAAACCAAGATACACTTAGAAAGCATTTATACCAAAGAGCTAATGCATTTTAAAATATGATGAACTGTTCAAACACTGAAACTCACAACCGAGCCATATTCACAAAGTTTGAATAAACATAAAGACTTCAAACATATGATTTGAAGAATTGATTTAGTTATGATGAGATTATAAATTATCTATAAGCAGTATAAGGGCGATTTCTGAAAAACTAAGGCTAAAGTACACAACTCTGTATTGAAAAAGAAATATCAATGAAGACAAAAAAGATGAAAGTACTTGATCTGCTGCATCTGTATAAAATTCCAAACAACAAATTAATTTAAAATATTTTATAGATACTTTATCTTTTTGTTAATTCTTCACTTAGATTTCAGTATGTACTGATTATTAAAACTGGTTATCGAGCTCATTCTTTAATCTAAGAAAAACAAAATAAACTGATAAGAAATGTGATGAGCATTTCTTTATTTTCTTTTGCAGTTGAATTTCTTTTAATGTAGTTATCAAAGTGCCGCCATTACTGCTTTATGTTTTCCTCTGTCCCTCTCATGCAAAAACATGCACAAAAATGGAGGGAGAGAGAGATGACGAAAACTTCTGGAGTAGTTGACATCTGATCTGAATTCTGATTACCACCTGCTGTATCGTTTAACTAGAAACAAGGCCTAAAATCTCTCTGGAGAATATATGACTGTGATTTAGCTAACTGACATCTGGATGCTCTACATAAATATAGCTGAAAGAACATTTTCCTGGCAGTTACAAGCCTGGCTGATAAAGTAAGCAGTTTGAGCATTAAGGCTTCAGGTGGCTCATTACATCTCTATTGACAACTCAAATATTTTTTCTCCCCATCTCAACCCAGTTTCCAGGCAAACTCTGCACAGCCACAGCCACAGCCACAGCCCAGGGCTGGGACCCGCTTGGGAAGGGAGANCAAACTCTGCACAGCCACAGCCACAGCCCAGCGCTGGGACCCGCCTGGGAAGGGAGTTGCTGCTGCTGGGGAGATGCCCACGAGGCACGAGCACCTCCTTGAGTGTTTCACCACAGATCTAGTCCAGCCATAACAAGGGCCTTTCACAAAAGCAATTCCACAATTTATCTTCTATTCTGTATTTTGCCAGTGCAGCAAAGACAGCAGGAATTTCAAAGACGTAGAGAAGAAAAATCATTGCAACAATCCATCTAAAGCGCTGCAGCCTTTGCATGCTTTTATGGATGGTTCATTGTCACTGTGATACTCAAATATTGGTGAGTACGGTAAAGTAGAAGGAATATTTTTGGACTGACACTCCGCACTTGACAAATTAATCCAGAACATAACTGTTCAAAAAATTCCCAACATAGAAAAAAAAGAGATTTTTAAATCAACACCATAGTGTTTAGTAGGAAAAGGGGAAAGACAAAATAAAGGAATATTCAGGATAAATGTTATCTAATGAAAAACTAAATAGTTAAAAATATTTTAAAGAAAGTAGAATTAAAACAAGTACCTGTTAAATTACAAAATCTTGCATTGCTAAATCATCAAAACTTATAGCTTAGGAAATAGATGCTTGGATCTGGCAGTTTTGTGAAATAGCTGAAATCTCCCTGTACAAATTCAACAAGCATAAATAGTTTCATTTTCTAAATTAACTATATAGGCTAAATAAAATAAATGAAATTTATCCTCTCAAATCAAAGAAAACCAGTTAAATGCATTAGAGATTCAGTAACAACTGCAGAATTGGCACTCCATTAAGCTGCTACCCAGTCTTTATAAAATTAAGAAATACATTCAAGAGCCTTAATATGATAATGCATTAATATAATAGTGCATTGTCTCTCAATATCACTGCAAGACAACTTCTGAAATGCAAAACAAAATTAAGTTGCAACATTACCTGTTTCAATCTAATTTGTTAAATCTCATTTAGTCAAGTTTGCAAATTCTTTTCTGCCAGCATCAGCGATTTTGGCTGCCAGTCAGTAACTATGTTACTGCTGCTGCAAGCAAAGGTGAGGCAACGGGCACCATTAGGGTGCACAGACCTTTTTTTTTTGGCTTCTGCAAATACGTGATTTCAGCAAAGGGCTGCTTAAGTAGATGAGGGCCTAACTACTGGAAAGAAGTCCTAATAGATTGGATTTGAGTCAAAGACTGTAATCCTCTCATTTACTCAAAAGCTTCCAAAACTTTGACTGCCGTAGTTACTTTCTTACATTAATATGATCCGTATGCTTGGAAGAACAGGATGAAAAATCCTAAAAGCCGCAAAGTGATTTGCAGCGTGTTCCTGGAGCAGGCAACAGTATCTGTGAGTAGATTTAGCCAGGAATTTTCTCCTTAGTCTGGGGGGAGTATTTTTACAGTAGTACCAGAATACACTAACCTTAAAGTAGATTTTCTCAGGTCTGGTTAAAAACACAATGGTCAATTTAGTTTAGTTTAGTCTGTAGTTTGATCAATTATTTTCTCCAGTTACAAAGCCGCTTAAGAACTTCTTGTCTCTAAGCTGCAGACCCAAGGGTACAGCAGATAAGTAAAACTGACTGGGTTAAAAAAAATAAAAATCAGATGAGTGTCAAAAGTTTAAAAATTTGTTCAATTCTTCCTTTTGCTCTGCTGTTCTGGAATTGTTCCACAAACACCAACAGCAGCAGAGCTGAGTGGCAATACTGAAAACATCGTGCAACTGCCCTCAGTCTGTAGCAAACCCAGGTTAATCAGGAGCTGCGGTGTTTCCTTCTTTGTGCTGCAACTATTTATTCAGTCGTGCAGTGAAATGGGCAGGAAAACTGCTCGAGTTAAAAAAAGAATGGTTAGTTTGCCAAATTACAGCCTTGTAGTGGCTCCGGAGAGAGCTGAGGTGACCCAAGGGCGCGCTGGTGCCAGAAGGAGCAGTCCTGCTCTTCCCAGCTTTCCCTCTCCCACTGGTTGGGCTCTCATCTGACCTCTTGGAGAAGTGGCTGAGCTTTTTGTCAGCAAAGAACCAGTTCAGCAAAAAGAAAAAGCGTGACAAGTGCAGGAGCGAGCACAAGAGAAGCAGCAGGAGTGCCCGGAGCAGGGGCTAAGAGAGCGCAAGCCCAGTAGGAAGCAGCAAGCTGTTAGCTGAACTCCAAGGCGGCGTAAGACTTCGTGCTTCAGGACCTAGGTTAAAACTGCTACTGGCACAATTCATTATTTCAGGCACGCAAGCTCTTCTAGGGACATGAAACAGAAGCAGCTAACTTCATTTAAATACAGGTTGGGAACAACTGTCAAGAAGAACAAGGTCAGCATGTCTTCCCTTGATCACTGCTGTAAAGTACAAAACGCTTTTATCTTTTAATTTGTTGAATGGATTAATATAACTAGTCAAATTTGTCAGCCTCCACGGGACAATGAGAAGCACATGTATGTGAATGCATGTTGGAAAGTGAAGGGTGAGAAGAAGATGAGCTGTCATCCCACCAAACTCTGCAGGATCCACAGCGTTTATGTCCAAGTTATGAATTCTGGTGCTCAGACTCATTCTGAAGCTTCCTGCTATGTGTCAGATGTGAAGGTGACCTCATTTGCACTGAAGCACAGTGCTTGATTTCAACAGTACTTTTGGTCTGATGAAAAGTAAGATAAAAGAACTTCTGCCTTCAGCCACAGCAACAGACCACCACCATGCTCCAAGGAACAACACTCAAAATCAAAGAAAAAGAAAGGAAAGGAAAATAGAAAGTTCATAGCTGCCACTGCCTCGAGACACCTGCTTTTTCTGTTTTGACAATATAACACAAAATATCTTGGTTTCATGTTAATTCTTAATAAGGACACTGCTAAACTCCATAAATCTTCTTATAAAAAAGATACACCTGCAAGCTGGGGTCAGGTGCATTTACATAAATGAATGAACTAATCCCACTGGCTTGAATGTGGTATCTAGTATTGTTAAATGCACCATCTCTGTATCTATAAAACTATTAAACACATCTCCTAGAATGTCCTGAAAACACATCTCCTAGAATGTCCTGAAACCAAAGAAAGGGATGGAAAGTTAGAAAAATTGAGCTCCGTTCCTCCACCTGGTCTTGATTTCTTAGAGATCTTAGCAAATCACTACCTCATTTTTCACTTTCTGCCTCATAAAACTGAAAAAAACATGATATATATCTGACATCTCTAATATGAAAACCACTTTAGAGAAGCTTTTTGACACGGGATGAAAGATTGTACTTTGCCATACAGAATAGCTGTATTACCTGACATGCTCGTTATGCCCTGTCGGAGAGCAACAACTTTCAGCATCTTTTCCTCCTATTACCACTCACACCTTGGCTCTGTTCAGTAATTACGGATGGAATTTTGCAGGTTGCTTTCGTGACTTAGGGAAGCAATTCCCTCTGAAATCTGGACAAACCCACCTTGATTTTCCAGAGGTGTTTTAAAGGTGCCTTGCAGACATTTGTGTAGGGCTTTTCTAATGCAGTCCTCATCCAACACAGTCTCAAAAATCAGTCGTCATTATTTAATAGCTCGAGCATTTCCCATTCGAAAAATGGGAAAAGAACCCAGAAGAATCATTTCCCCTGCCTGGCATCACTAAACAGCTTGCACAGGTCAACACAAGCAGCATTCACTGTGCAGATGTAATGATTTGTGATTTCTATGTTTCTGGGTGGCATCTCGGAGCCAGCCCTGCCTTTTTCCCTGTTTGTCTCTGTTGTGTAGGCTGCACAGAGGCACAAAGATAAGATGACCACATTGTGAACGTTACATGCTCGTTTTTGCTGAACACATTAGGCCAGCTCCCCTGGTTGTGCTTACAGCTATTGGAATTTCTCTAGCGAATCCAAATGATTTCTGGCACACTTCAGACTCACTCTCCTTCAGCAGAAATTGGCCTGCCTATTTTAGAAACAATCAGAAAGCACCAACCACACATTTATTTGACTACCTGACCTGCCCTTCAGAGCAGTCATTACCATGCAGAATAATGACGTTCTGCAAAGAGGAAAGGGCCGTTCTCAAAAGCCGTAGGTGCTCTGGGGAAACATTTCGGCGTGCCAAACAACACGGTTCAGCCAATGAACTGACATCGCTCCTAAAAATACTTCTTTGTATGTCAGGGAAAATTGTGCTCAGACACACTAAACAAGGAGGCTGTATGTTACTTGGGGGTGGCAGCCAGCCGAGACTGCTATCCCACTACCCATCTGCTTCTTCCACCCTGCCAAATCCTCAGACCTTTATCAAAAAAGCAGGCCCTGAATTATGCAATTTGCTAGACTGGGCCCCTTTCCTACGACTGCTGCTGACAGAGTGTCAGGCTCTCGTCTAGAGGAAGGGGAAGAAAAGCTTCTCCTAAGGCTGTCCCTGAAGAACAGCCAAAATAGGTGAGGTGGCTCATGGCTCCTTGTATCTCAACCATTTCTTCGGTGCTTTAGGTCAGCATATTCTATCATTTTTCTCAAAATGAAAATCGTTATAGAGAATAACTTAGCTAAATGCAGAGGATGACAACGGGGCTACTCTTGACAACACTCCCCTTGGCGCACACCCGCTGCCATGGGGTGCCCTGGAGAACTTGCTCCAGCAGAACACGCAGGCTGCAGAACCAGCCAACAAAGGAGCCGGGTGTCTCGTCACCAGAGGCACCTTTTGCCTCAAAAACACGTGTGCCTGACCCTACGTTTAACTTTATTTGCATGCTGTGAAAATTATCTCTGGGCAACAAAAAACTTTAGATTTCAAAGTGATTCCTGAAAGCGTTAGTTTCCAAAGACTTGCAGTAAAATAAAGACTTGGAAACATTCTTGTTTAAGGCATTTCAACATTACCGTTTGTCCTTTTTGCCACCGCTAAAGAGCAAAACAGGTGAATAGCTTGAAGAGCTACTGTACTACAGGGTTGCTATATGAACCATTTGCAAGTATTTCTAGGCAATTTTCAACTTATATTTTTGTTTCAAGCAATGTGTGCTGCAAACTTTAGCACTGTCAAGCTAATAGGTACTAGGCTGTCAAGCCTAGTACCTATTACATTATACTAAGTTCATCTTATTTCAAGTTCTCTGTTAGTTAAAAGCTTAGGCTTAAGGATCAGGAGAATAAAAAATTGCAAGTAACTCCCTTGAATAAACAACATGCACTCTGGGGCCAAGATAATTTTACTGTGCACTTGTTATTTAAATGAGTGCAGTGTCTCCATATGGCCATATGGATGCCAGATATATGTTATATACTCAAGGGGCAATGAAGGGTTTAAAGTACATATGTTAACAAAGAATGCTGAGTTAGCACTCATGTATTGCTGCCTTCACTATAGCATAAAGTAGTATATTCTATTTTTGCATTTTTTTTTATTTTCCCTGAAAGTATTTTTAAAAGCTAAAAAGCACCTAGGGATTTGATGGAAACTTTACTTTATAGTCAGATTATTTCAAGAGTTACCTTACTGGAGGTGGTTACCTCACCCCATGTTTTGCAGTCAGTTGTGATACGGTACATTCTACTTCACCTATGCTCTCCAAAGTAAAATCAAAGCCAAATTCAGCATATAAAACTTTAAATATTGGTTATATCCAGAATTCCAAGACAAGCGTCTTAGTATTAACACTTCTCATTTATTATGATACTATGTTAATTCATGCCAGATGGAGACTATTCAAATGTTCATGACTTGTACTTGTCATGAGCATATGCTCCTAGAATAATGGAGTGGTTTCTTAGCAAACAACATCCCATATTTAAAGACCTATGATGAGGCTCATAACAGAAAAAACATAAACAGAGAAGGGCACAGCTGGAAAAGGAAAAAATCTGGTTCTTTACTAGCTAGAGGGTGATGGAGGGTAATGGATTCTTTGCCACCTCCTACTTGTAGACAGGGGAGATGAGTTAAAACTATTCCAACTTGCTGAAAAGGAACTCTCTGTGCTTACCAAGCTCTTCAGAGCAGAACAATTTTCCTGTATATTGAAGAAAAATGCATCTAGTACATTATAGAAAATGTGAAACAGACTTGCATATTACACCTTCAAACACAGTTGACCCCAAATTGCAAAATAAATAAAAAAAGAAATGGGACTGGTGATTATGAGACTACGTTTAGAGAAAACAAGCACCAAAGGAAACTCACAAAAATATAAGCATTCCCTTCAAAAGAAAAAGAAGTTGATAAGAGAAGGAAATTGTAATAGGAAGAAGAAAAGAAACAGCAATAAATGAGCTGAGCAGGTCAATTGCGGATTGCACCAACCATTTTAAGACATAAATTCCAAACATGCAGAGATGTAAGGAATCATAAAAGCAGTTTTTATGCTCACACAAAAGGAGTTAATCATCTCTGACAAATATTTACATTTAAAGAAAAGGTCTATTTAAGATAGTGAATTATGTCTCTATCCCAGACTTTCAAAGGCAGAGTAAAAGTGAAAGAGAAATGAGGGGCTGGTGCTATACCGCTCAAGAGCAAGAGTTTGGATTCCTGTTCCTACATTCAGCCTCACGGGCTGCAGCTGGTAGCACGACCTCCCGTCAGCTCCTCTCTTGCACGCTCTGCACAGACCCCTTGAGATTCTACTGTGATGGGCACCTCAAAATAGAGACGGACCCCCACGCAGTTTGTCCACGTCACAAAGTTTAATTCCACCCAAGTAGATAATTAAACTCTCAGGGTTTAATAATGTTCTTGAGGGTATCAGAAAGTAATGCAACTAGGTTCTTTACCAGGTATTCTTAATAGGCCTGTCTCATCTTCCTGACTAACTGTCAAAGATCACTGTTTTCAGAGGCAGGACAATTTCCAGATAGCTGTTTCTATTTCAGGGGCTCCCCAAACTCCTTTTACTATCTAATCATAGTCTAGTAATATGTGTAGTCTAGTAATACACGTCCTCTTTTGGGTCACAACATTGTCCGTTCTGGAGCTACAGATGAGAAAAAGGAAGAGATAGGAACTAAGGGCTAAATGAAATGTGTAGATTCTGAATTATGAGGACAGAATGAGCTTCTGCAGCACTGAAAAGACTGTTACAATATTTATCAAGTTCTGCCAGTAGTAATGGCACCGTGTTTCCTCCTGTATGCTCACTCGATGTGCATAGGAAATGAAAACCTGTTGGATGAGATAATAAAATGTGCATGTGTTCTGCCTGATAGCAGTAGCCCTGGTGATAATCCCATGAATTCCCAAAATATGTCCCAGCATGATTCAGAGAACAAGTATTACATCCTGCACAGAAGAGGAGGAGGAAAGGAAAGGGTAGTAGGAATGACCAGAACCTCAAGCCCCAACAAATATTAAAAACCCTCCAGGCAACTCTGTTTCTTTCAGAAAAAAAAAATCAAGCACTAAAGAAGCAAATATTGAGTCTTTTGTCAGATGTCACCTGAAAATCCACATCACTCAATAAAATGCACATGGGTTTTAATTCATCTCTGTCATATACACTTTTATTTTACAGAGAATCTCCAGTCATGGCCAAGACAGTTCAGGTGCACTCTTGAATGACATTGTGAGGAATCCTAAACATATTTTTAATCCAAATTCTAGAACTGTTGTACTGGTAAGAACTGAAGGTTGTAACCATTTTTGTTCTAATGTATATTTATCCCACACTTAAAAAATGTCTTCTTTCTGTCATTCTGTTGCTAGTCTTCTTACAGACTGGGAAAAAATACTGAAATGTTGATAATATTTTGCTGGTGACCTAAGGTTACTTATGTGTAGAATGTGGATGTGTTTGCACATATAACATATACCTGCATATGTGTTCATAAATATAAATATACACAGCTTTAATTTAAAAGATAGCACTATCTTTTTTGTTACAAAACAAAAATTTAAAGCATACCCTAAAGCTACTGTGGCTAAGTAGAGAAAGAAAGAAAGAAATACATCCTTTGGGTTGTGTTTTTTTTTCCTCGGTGATTTGTTCAATTGCTTTTTACCACACACCATTTAACTTGCCCTCTTCTTCAGTGACAAAAGACAAATCAAAAACTGTCAGGTATTTTAAACTGTGATCTGCACTGCACTTTGAGTTTGAACCACAGCTCAAAATCATTGGACTCTGGCCAAAAATAGTGCTTTTCTCACATATCTCACAAAATTAAGCTCTACTAGAAGTATATGGATTCTGCCTAATTAAAAAAAAAAAAGGACAAAAACAGTATTCAAGGAAATAAATCTTATAATGGCATAATGCATATGAACAACCTAAATGGCAGTAAAGGGTGACACCGGTGGTCACCCAACCATCCATTTCACATTCTCATTTTCTCTTCAAACCAGTACCCATTCTGTCTCCTCTATTAAAGCCTTTTTTTCCAGAAACTGTCTGTTTTGCCAGTGCAGTTCTCAAAACTTTTACCCTTGCGAGAGTGATGTATTCCCTCACCTTTCCCTTGTTCTGGTCTCCAGACTGAATCTCAGATGAAGCTGTTTGCCATCCTCCTCTTCCCGGATGGATCTCCTACATCTCCCCACTAAAGTGCACTCACTCTTCCCTCCCTATTGTAGCACCTTCTGGGTGCTAACAGGGACATAACGCACTAAGAAAGACAAGTTACACGTCTCTGCAAGTGAAGTGCAAGCATTAAACCCATCATGCAGACTGACAGCTCGGTAGCAGTTGTCTACCTAATATGGGAGTAGCAGGAGATACTGGCATCAAAACTATTACAGTAGTGATCGCATAGCGAAAGTTTTGAAGCATTTAATAGAATCTAGGAAAAAAACTTGCAAAAATCAATGCTGCCTGAAAGACTCATTTCTACTGCTTCAACAACATTCTGTAGGACTTTTCCCATCATCGATGAATATCGAGGTTGCACTAAAGGAAAAATATTCCAAAGGACAAGCTGCTCTGAAAACAAAATTCTTTATAGAGTGGCATAAAACAACTCTATACTCCAAGTGGAGAGTAGGATGACTTCCATCTTCTATTCAGCAAATAAATCAGTGTAGCCAAACACAATGAAATGAGACAAAGGACACTCCGCACTTGATTTGAAATCAACTTCCCCTCCTCGCATTGGTATTCCTCTTGTCGTTCGGCGAGTGGAGCGAGGGTTTACTGCACCACTTGCCTAGATTAAGAATGTCTCAATCTCCATAGTTATCATTGCAAACCAGGATTCCCCCGGGGGAACACAGTGGCAGTACATGCTGTTAATTAGCCTCATGGCACTGTGCTCCAGCTCCATGCTCGGTACACCACTGTTGCTGCATTTCCAATGCTTATTCCTCCAACCTTTTATGAAAAGGACCTGTACTTACTCAACTTGGAGTATATTACTTTCCCATAAGGGAAAAAGACTCATGTAAAACATACCGGTCTGAAGTGAATAGCACCAAAACATTCATGCCCTGTTCTTTCAATAGGCTTTCTTTTTATGTTCATTTTCTCCTGGTGTCATGTGAAACTGTTTGACATGTTTTGTTTGGCTGGTTTTTCAAAGACAGTAAATTTTACTCTCCATCCAACTTCTGGGCCCCTGCAGCCCATTCATCCAATTAAAGAACTGCAGAATGAAAACAGAAAAAGTGCTTTATCGTGCTGCAGAAATATTGTCTCTCAGGAAGGCTGCCTGTAAAAAGCTAACAAATCCATTGTGCAAACTGGTGCATTCCAATAGAATAAAATTGCTCCTCAAAGTCTCTTTATCCAACATAGATTACTGATTCCTGACAGCTGTAGGTTAGCTGAAGGTAGAGTCTATCGAAGGCAGAAAAGCTCTTATTACCTTTTATTATAACACATCTTCCCCCCATAATCTATAAAAAAGCCTCTAGGAGCCCATTCATTTATACACCTCTTCGCTGCCTTTCAGTTTCAATAATGCTGAGCACAATTCAGGACTCTTTCAGTCCACTGTAGTTTTCACATGTGTTCACATGCTAAATATTCTTAAAATACCCCTGGGAAAGACAGATTGCCATTTATTATTTCCGATGTTTGGAAGCTGCAGTTCTGGCAGTTAGCTGGGAATATTGTTTCAGGCAGCTCTGTTAAAACCTGCAGACTTACCATCCTGCTACATTAAATGAAATTTATTTTTATGTGGAAGTGCAACATGATACCCATTTAGATATAGCAATAATATAAATAAATAGCAGAGGAAGACACAGCTAAAACTAGACTGTCAAGAAAATGTCAAACAGCTAGATTTTACAGTTACGTGACTAAGCTTTGAGGAAATTTACAGAAATAAATGTAGAAGACTAATTATTAACTGCCTTACACTGATGGAAAACTTAGGGATACTGCTTGATTGCTCTCCATAATCCAGTTATCCAAGAGCCCAGACTTTCCCGCTGCCCACGTACTAGACCGGGAGCACTGCAGAAAGGGCTCCCCCCCAGGCTTGTTTGAGTGAACCCTGAATCCATCATGGATGTAGCCGAAGGATTTCACAGAGGAATCAGCTGTAAAAATGCATTGCTACAGCCCACGATATGGTGGTACCTGTGTGCCTAGGATAATACATGGGCAGATATTTCTAAGAAATGTTTTCAGGGCTTTCCTTCTATTTAGAAAATAAAACATTGCTTATTCTCACGTGGGATTTTTATGCCACCAAACTTCAATGATAAAACTAGAGATGTGGAACAGAGAAACATCTGCCAAAGTAAATCATACCCCGATACAGAAATAAAAAAGGAAAAGAAGCAAAAAACACAACAAAAAACCCACCCACTTCTTGCAGGCTTTAGATTTCGTAATAATCAAGAAAGATGTTGATCAAAACCCTGGACTTCTAATTCATATTTAACAAGCAAGATTCTTGGCAGAGCTTCTTGCAAAACTGAAGCGAGAAGCAGGAAATGCCATATCTGTATTCTTCATAAATTTCCTCGCGGAGCTATCACACACTGGCAAGCAATGCCTTCTTTTTTCGGTTCCAGCATATTAGGAGTTTTATATTCAGGAGGCTTCTGTAGCGTCTCAGAGACCAATTCTTTTTTTATATTCAAAAGTGAAATGAAAGGTTCAGGATTTTTTCACATAATAGGTCACAAGCGTTTCAGTATCCTTTTAAATTAATTTCCTAATTGGCAATTACTAATCTAAAAGTATATATTAGGATAAGATTAAGCTAAGCACTAACTTAATTGAATTATTGTCATTCTTAAGATTTGCTTGCTGCTGACATTTGTCATTATTTTCTGATAACAGAAAGGTCATTCTTTTTTACCAACATATCATTATTATTGATTTTATGCATACATCTAGGTCAAGATATTTCACAATTTAAATTCAATCTATAGTAAAAACACTTGGATGCTTTGCCTGAAATTTGTCATTAAGGCTTATGACAAAAACTATTGAAAAATGTATCCACTGAATCCTCCATTCTTTGTTAAATTTGATCTCTCAATCTCTTCATAATATATATGAAGGAACATATATGCATACATATAAATATTGGACTACTTATATCCAGAATATCTTGACCTCCTACAATGCACTTTGGATAGATTTAAGTTCCAATTCTTATAAACAAATATCAGCTATTTCAATTTTTTACTTCAAGTAACCATAAAAAAGCTTGGTCAAGTGAGAAAATATATATATATGTATATTTCCCATCAATGAATACTGTTAAACATGTAGCTAATAAATTTTCACTTTCACATAAGATAAACTAGATAAAAATAGGTAGTTCACAAATTAAATGCTTATTTACTTACTCACAGTATGACAAGTTAAAAAGGGATTTTCCATTAAATTAGGTAAATTATGTTTAAATTAAGCCCATTAATATCTTTAATGCTAGGACAGGGAGTGAAACAAACAGTGAATTATCAAAAAGAATTAAAAATTCAAACAAAGCATTCCTAAGAGTAATATTTACTGTCAACATATTTGGACTATCAAATCAAACACTTGCCCAAGGTTGGTTACAGAGCTTAAAAACACCTTCTTAAGCCTGTAGTTGATATAAAGTCCTGTGGCAAATTCTTAAAATAATTTTTAGCTGAAAAAGAGCCAAACTACTTTCTTAAATGTGGAATGTTTCAACTCGATTAGATTAAAATAGTAGAGGGGCATCCCAGAAATCTATATACCTTAAAATTTGTGGACTCAACAGAAATATTCTGCTGTCACTCAGTGACTTGACTAAGCTTCTGTTTTGACTTTGCCGCCTTCTCCTTTTTATTTTTAATATTTCAAATACTTTTTCAATTTCAATAACTTTTCAAAGCCCCCTATGCATTCATCAGTTCCCTAAAACAGGCATGTGGAAACCACTATTTCTCTACTTCAAGGTTATCTATAAGGTGAACTTTAAAACAAGTGTAACAACTATGCAGATATTAAATTACAATCCTTTATTTACAGTATTCTCAAAAGTTAATTGATAAAACTCTGTAATTCCATACATTCTTGTCTAGAAATTCCTGAAGCGTTAGGTCCAAAATTCAACAACATACCTGGCCTTCTTTCTGTTGTTTAGGAACATATTTTTTTTGTTAAATTTAGGGCTAGATCAACTTACTCTCTTGTGCACAGGATAAAAAATATTCTTCAAAATGTACTGATGTGCTTTAGGAACTAAATCTTTCTCTGAATTGCTAAAAAAATGGATTACACACATTACAGTAAAATAATTGAGCACAGTGAATTAATCTGTTACATATGTAATCCTCAAAGCAGGATCTTTTATTGTCTTCAACTACGAGAAAAGTAGGAGAAAAGTTCCTAACAAAGTCTGCCTACATCCTCCGTGTTGGATGTCAGCTACCAACTGGCCTTATAAACTAATGATCTTTTTCAGCTAGCAAAAACTTCTGACTTCTTAGTCTTTGGGGCTGTGCACTCAGTGAACAGGGTCTTGGGAGTGACAGCGGAGCAGAAACAAGACGACGGAGTTAATTGTATTCAGAACGTGTGATCACCTCCAGCACCTCACAGCAAGCAGCGCTACGGGATAAATTCAGTCAGGATTAAAGGGGATATCTATCCTCTCACACTGGCTCACAGCTTGAGCTCACATTGGAAATCAAAAGCTCTGACAGCCCCCCTGCACAAATGCAGCACAAGTTAGGAAGGAAACAACCGGAGCTCAAAGTGGGAAGACTCAAACAACAAGTGGAACAGCTCCAAACAGAGAGAAGATTGGACCATGTTCCTCATACTTGCGTGCCTTCCAGTCGCATTCCCATTTACTCTTGTCACAAGGTAGCACAAGGATAGGAATTCATGTAATGCCGACAATGCGGGCAGAAAAGGAATGATCAGTCTGCCATGGGTGGGAGCAAAAGAGGCTTGAGCCAAGATGTACTGACAAATTTGAGTTTTGCCCTGACCACGAGCTGTACAGACATAACAAGCTGCGTACACAGACACCAAACATAANGCACAAATGCAGCACAAGTTAGGAAGGAAACAACCGGAGCTCAAAGTGGGAAGACTCAAACAACAAGTGGAACAGCTCCAAACAGAGAGAAGATTGGACCATGTTCCTCATACTTGCGTGCCTTCCAGTCGCATTCCCATTTACTCTTGTCACAAGGTAGCACAAGGATAGGAATTCATGTAATGCCGACAATGCAGGCAGAAAAGGAGTGATCAGTCTGCCACGGGTGGGAGCAAAAGAGATTTGAGCCAAGATGAGGTTTGAGTTTTGCCATGACCATGAGTAGTACAGACATAACAAGCTGCATATGCAAGCAGCAAACATAAAAGTACACAGGATAACACAGTGCAGTACACACAAGTCCATGTTCCATCTTGATATTAATGCAGAGTATAGACTTCCAAACAATGTGGATCTGTATCTACTCTTACGATATAGCTCAGGAGTTGCTTGCTTACTGTAACATATAACGATGTTTGGACTACCTCAAAAATTTTAAAACTGTGTTTTCTAGAGAGGAAGATCTGATATGCACACCAGTACTCTGATGTTCTCTCTCCCGCGAGTACTACATCCATCCAAAGAACCTGAGAAAATTCCAGTCTGTTGTATTCCTGTCAGTCTTGAGTGCTAGGTACAGGAGGAACATTGATATAACTTTAAGTAAAAAGTAACAAGATTGTTTTGGATAGTGGATTTTATATTTTATAATCAGTGTAGGCAGATTAAATCTCTTAGAAAGAGAAGAGATAACAAATATCGGACAGATGTGGACTTTTACATTATTATGAGATTTACAGCTGATCCACAGCAGTTCTTCAGTCCGTTGTTGTGAGCAGTATGTAGGACATGCAGTTAATCCCTCTTTTTGATATTATTTCTTTCTTTGGCTTCTATTTGCTGCTCTCTAATAAGACTTTCTGAAAACAGCTGAGTTACAGTTGTATTACCAAGAAACAGGACCATGTGTTGAAAGTGCTAAAACTACTGAAAACAAAACTTGACAGGTATGTTCTGGAAGTTGGGTCTATAACATCATGGCAGTTAAACAACAGCGAGCACAAAAGAGCTGTATCTGCGTCCTTATCACACAGCTTAGTTCTCTTTCAGGTTAGCCTTGCCTAGAGCTTTCTCTAGCTTTCGAGGGTTCAATACAGCTGACTTGTTCTATTTCTCAGTTTGCTGAAAAAGAGACTTTTTTTTCTGCTACCCAGAAGCCCATTTGCTCTATCGAGCAGCAAGGCCTCTGCTGGCCTCCTACACACTTTTTCTGTTCTGAAAGGGCTCATCAGGGTGGTGAGATGACACACACCAAGTCATCACATTTCCTTTTTCTGTGCCTCCAGCCTAGAAGAAAGTTTCTGCGGCAACAACTGTTTTTCTTTTTTTTTTTTCATTTTATTTGTGTGTGTTGTGTTGCTGCCACTCTGACTTCATTCATTCCACTGACAGGAGTGTCTCACCCACCTTCCTCCTGTCAACACAGAAGGAATTAATTCTTGGCACTGATGGCTGCTTGTGAGTTCGTAAAGGTGAACAGTTTGGTTCTACTTGACTTAGTTGTATTCATCCTAGCCTGTCCTCTAGAACTGGCATTATTCTATGCCAATGGAATAGACATATGAAAATACAGTGTTCTAAAGCTACTTTATTTGCTACATAAATGTTTTCATCATTCTACACCTTTCAGTAAGCCATTCACCATACTTTTTTTTGAGGACTAAAAAGCTTATGTACAACAGAGTGTCAAAAATCCCCTTTCATTTACAAAAGAGGACAGGGCATTTGGAGACAGGGAAAAAGGAAGATTCCAACCCTTGCAAATGCCTTGGAAAGCTTGGAGCTCACCTGGGAACTGAGACTGACATTTCCCTCCCAGCAGACGAATCAATTAAACTTTCCACTGCCACCGCCTTGGACAAGACTTTCACCACAATTCCATGGTTATTCTGAAGTCATTGCCCCTTGATTTCCAATCATTGCTTTTCATATAAATCATTACAAATTCATTTGGCCACATAAGGAGAGAAATACAAGAGAGAGATACTGTCTTACTGGTAAAGACTCTAAATATGAGGTCTTGCAAGACCCAAATTAAAAGCCCTTCATCACTTCATCACAACTATTTAATTACTTTGCGGTAGAATGTAATTACTTTGAGGTAGAATGACTCCTGCAGCTTGAGAAAGACCAGAGGAGAAGGAGCTCAGAGGAGCATGATGCCCCCTTTCTCCATGACTTGGATCACTGACAAATTTAAGGTATTTTACAAGTCACCTCCATACATCGTGTCACCTCCTTGTTTCTTGTGCCATCAGTGAAGTTTGGATTTTGGCAAANACTGGTAAAGACTCTAAATATGAGGTCTTGCAAGACCCAAATTAAAAGCCCTTCATCACTTCATCACAACTATTTAATTACTTTGCGGTAGAATGTAATTACTTTGAGGTAGAATGACTCCTGCAGCTTGAGAAAGACCAGAGGAGAAGGAGCTCAGAGGAGCATGATGCCCCCTTTCTCCATGACTTGGATCACTGACAAATTTAAGGTATTTTGTTTCTTGTGCCATCAGTGAGTTTGGCAAAGTACTGCCAACCCCCTGTGGAAATGAGAAGGCTCCCTTAGCAGGGCTGCACGGTGACACGAGAGGTTAAATGATGTTGCAATTCTCAGCAAACACAGAGAAAAAGAAGAGACCATCCTTGGTATTTCCTTATAATGTTCTCCCAGCCAGAGGGCTCTGTCCTAGCACTGGCATTGATATGACTTTCCAAAAAGTCAGTATGACAACAGAAGAGGACAGAGACGCAGAACTTGCTTCAAGTTTAAGGTATTTCGCCTTTGCAGCTGACAGGCTGAAGAGAACAGCACCACAGGCAGCAGAAATGGGTCAAGCACTGGTGAGGGGACATCACACTGTGAAGAAAAGCACTGAAGGGGAGAATCTTTAACATCATAAAACACAGAGGGCTTCTTTTTAATTCAGAAATGTGATTAGAGATTGAAGAATTGCTCCTAAGGTGACACAGTGAAAATGTATTTTAAGTACTAGGCAAGAGACATCTAAAAGTTTAAAAAAGAAAAAAAAAGATATTTTTGCTGAGCATCTAGGTAATCTTGAATAAATGTTAGAGAACAGTAAACAAAAAAAAAGACAATTTATAACGTAAGACTATGTATAGGAAAGAGGTAATTCTTCAGTAGCCTTGCGATATGCAGTGTTGGAAACAAGCAGAAATCAAGATAAAATGGACAAAGCTGCATTTAGTGAGTTCTCAGACTTGAAAAAAACGCTAGAAACTATGCATTCATACACAATATTATTTTTTGTGATGAACAGATAAGATTCCCTTCTAAAACAAATAGTTCCTTTTTTACCAGAGAGGAAACCTTTAAGCTACAAATCCTGACAGTCCAGCAGAGGGTAACCGAAGATTCAGGGCTTTTAATTATTCAAAAAATGTAAAGATAGTAACCCTGTCATCCTTGACAAAGAGGAGCAGGGGAAGATCAGCAAGACAAACTGTTCCAAAGAGAATAAAAAGGCAAATTGTTAGAAGTACACTGCAGCAAAAAAACAATAAGAAAAGGCAACTAAAGAAGCACAGAAAAAGGCACAAAACTAAAAAAGAAATAGTCAGGATGATACAGAGATATAAAGAGAATGCATATTTTGTAGGGCTAATGGGCTAGAAAGTGAATAGGAGGTGCCAGTGAATAGAGGCAGTGCATTAAATCCTGACACCTACTCAGTGACGGTCTTAATTTCCGCTGCTGTGCTTTAAAAGACATCCTATTTCACTGTCTTTCAGGCAGACACTCTGGCAATAGCTTCTTACCACTGCCATGTACAAGGTATATTTCTGTTCCTCACTGTTTATCCTAATTAACAACAGTAACTGTTACTGGTTAACGTAGTTATTGTACTACTAGTAAAATTGCTGCTTACGAGACATTTTTCTCACTGCAGTTTCACAGATTCCTTCTGTCAGCAAGAGAAATATTTACACAGGGAATAACAGTCTTACTGAGTGAGCCTCTCCTCAAAGATAAAAAGGACGGAAAAACATGATCGGTTTAGGAGCAAGTCCAAGGGAAGGACTGGTTCCCTTTTGCTTTCTCAAGACAGATTAAAAGGTACTTCTGATGAGGCAAATTCTAAACTAACAGGTTGGGGGAAAAAAGAAAAAAAAGAGTTTGGAAAAGATTATGGAGAAGAGATAGCTTCATAACTAAAAATGAACAATGTCATTGAAAATGAGCAAACATCATGCTCTATCAGCATGACTTGGCAGTATAATTTTGAAGTGAGTTTCTTTGGAATAAAAAATACTTGACAAGCTTGAATCATATTGAAATCACCTTTGAATTACAAATACATGTTGAATTTAAGAGCACTGATCATAGTACCAGCACTGCAAACTCTGGAATAAACTTCTCTCTAGTGTGTCTGCATTTCTTCCATACACAGGAGAGAGACATTCCGTTATATACATCTATAGGGTTTGTTGGGTGGATTCACTTCTTCCTATGGAAATCAGTAGACCCCCTGTCAACCCCTTCTGCCCAGGACAGCACAGAAGGAGTGAGGAAGCCAAGTTCTACCATGTATATGCTCTTCTTCCCTGTTTTCTCTGTTCCCACGCACATGGCCTTATAGGAAAGGTTACCTGATAGGCCACTTACTTAGAAAAATGGTTCTTCTTGCTTACCTGAACTACAAAGCAAATCCCATTTCAACTTCATGCAGAGGAAATCTAAGAACTGCTTATACTGCTTATGCCACCCAGCACTGTACAAAAGAGGATCTTCTAAATCATTTAAAACACCTGCAGGGCATTTTGTATTCCTCTGCTAGCCTATAATATAAATAACAATGTCTTCCCAATAATTATTTAAAAAAACAATTTCTTAGGACTTGATTTCCAATTCAATCCCATAATAAATCTAGTAAGAAACTTATATGACTTAATTTAAAGCATCTAATTGGATGATTTAGCTTTGTGTAAATGTAATGAGCCATTTCGTAAAATCAATAACATTGTAAAGTATAAACTAAATTATTATAAATGAAAGCAATAAAAAAGGAACTCCTCTGTAGTAGAGGAGTGACACTTGATTAATGGGTCATTGTTGCAGGTTGCAAAGGAGCAGGCAGAAGATGCTCTGCATGCACAGATCATGTATGCTGGGAATCTAAAGCAGAATAGCTACTCTCCTGTACAGAATGGATATACTCCCAAAAACATAAGCTCTTTCCATTCCATAAGCTGGAATTTAGTCTAAGTTGAGGAACTCTGTATGGAGCCTTTGACCTGTTGGGACTATTTCAAGATGGTTTCTTGCTCTCTACTTTACCTCATAGACAGAGGTTTGCATTCAGATTCTTGAAAATATATATTCAAATATATGAAAAATTCCTCCAAACTTTAAGCTCTACTCCCGGGTCTTAAGCTTAAACTCCTGGGTCTAAGCCAAACTATAATTCAACATTTATAAATTCTATATTTAATTTTCTTCTCTTCTTTCCCCTATGGAAGTACAATATATTCAGAAATCTTCAAAAAAAAGCTTAATGCTTAATTACATGAATGGAAATCCATTTGCAAACACACATAATAGTACCATATGCTTGCACAGATATATCACTGCATGCATAAAAAATTATACACATATATATGTATGCATGCAAATATATAAGTACAATGGCAAATGTACTTATATTCATCTGTTCATAACATATTCATATGTTAAGATATACTATCCCATAACTATATGCTAAATATATAGTATATGAAAATAATTTAAAGATTATATAACCATATACCACATATAATGCATATTCATTATATATCATATATATGTCTATATATGTCATTTCACAGCATAAGCAATTACTTAGCTAACAAATCCTATTAGGATTAAAACGCAACTGTATTAAACATCATTAAATGTCTTCATTCTGGTATGAGTAATTTATGTGTTTGGTCCACCTGATATAAACTTTAAAAATATACTGAAATGATTGAGACTTGGTGCATAGTCTCAGGTGCAGCTGAAGTATTAAATACATACAGTCCTGCTACAATCAAAAGCACATCTTATCCTAGAAGCTTCATAAAATTTATTAGCAAGAAACTAGTATAAATATATGTAGCATTATATGTAATATAAATGATTACATTGATTATAATAATTATAATTAGAGGATTACATATCACATTTCACATATATGTGATACATAATCACATTCCATATCAGTATCACTATCTATAGTGAAATAAGTGGACCAATTTATCTATTATTTTATGTTTATGTTACAAATGCTATTTACATGACAGACATTTGAACTTATGTAAAAAAGATTTCTACTCATTTTTGCCCTATAGCAAAAGTATCATGCTAATTACATTAAACATTCAAACAAAAACTGTTCAAAATGCCAAGACCTTGAGTATTTTTAAATGCTATTTCTGACACTCCATGTACAACACCAAATGTTACCACTATATTCTGTTTTCCTCTCCTTGGAGTGATCATTCTCCCTAACATTCAAAAACAATTTGCCTTTGCTCACCATTGCATGCCCTTGAGATCACTCTGAAGATACTTTTCATAAAAAGAAATTAAAAGCTAATAAATACGGATATTTCAGAAAACAGTTTTAAATCTATGCTATCTCCTTTTCAGTTTAGGGGAATATCCAACCATGTTCTTAATCCGGATTGTTCATTAACCGGCTGGGCTAGAATAGCTAGAGGTGCTTTGCCCTTAGAATTACGAGCTCAGAAAAGGGCATGAGATGAAGCATATCTTTATTCACCACAAAGCAGAACGAAAGAGCAGCCTCTCCTTTGGTTTCTGGTCCGCTCATTCCATATGAGCAGACACAGACCGATGACATCCTGAACGAAGAGAAGGTGACGTGGAAAAAGGAAACGAAAGCTTAAGCAAGAAGAAAGGAGATGCAAAACTACTAAAGGCTGCTAAAATAAAAACACCACAGATCATTATTGTGATAAAAATGCCAGGCTCTGCCTCCTCTCCAAAGATACCCTTCAGGTATCCCGCCGATATCCCCGACGAAACCCAACAGCCATCACAGCCCTGAGTCCATGCAGCGACTCACACGGCAGGAATCGCTCTCCGGAACGGCATGATCCACAGCTTACACCAAACATGTTTGTTCTTGTAGTCAGACGATACTTCTGACTTTAAAAATAACCCAAATGCAAACTATTACATTAGTGGAAAACAGCTGTGATTAAGGAAAAAGGAGAATGCCAAAGGCAGAAAGTGTCTCAATCTACAATCCTGCTTGGAAAGCACAGACGAACATGAAAAGCAAAAACATAGGTCAGCCTCAGGCCAGTACAGATTAATAGAGGGAAACGATCAATGATCTGAAAAAAGCTATGTGCAAAATCAAGCCACATGCTCACTGAGTTACAGATTTATAGCCAAATCCACATCTTAAATTTGCCTCTAAAATGGGCAAATGATGGAAGGCCACAAGTCTTTTCCAAAGGCAAAGCTGTTCACCTGCTATTATTTCCTAATAATGGTGGAAAGAGGGACATCTAGCTGCTAAAAAGAAATTAGCAGGATACAATGTAAACACCCCAATTTAACAGCAGGACCATAGCAACCCACAGTCTTGATCTACATAAGTGGAAGTTTGTCCATGGGCAACTGCAAGAAGCGCACGGCCTTCTCCAAAGCAGTGTCCAAATCCCTGCATAAAAAAGGCAAGGAATTTTCACCAGGAAGATGAAGGGTAAGGAAGTGGCCGTCACAAAAGTGGAATGGAGTGGCTTTTGCGCCCCAAACTAAAAGAACAATAGCCTTTATTCCCACGAGTAATGATAAACAATAACCTAGCTGGAGAGAGGATGAAGAAAGTATCTCTTCAGATTGAAAAAATGAGGAAAATGTACACTGAAGAGAATGTGACTGGTCTGTGGAGAGAGCTAAGAAGCCAGGCAATGCAGCGGCCCACGAGCAAGCAACCCCGGGCAGCCTCGCTCAGGACAGGGCACACAGGTTAGGCAGGGAACAACAGGGAAGGGTTAACCGGGCCACAGACCATGACACAGAACATCTGAGGTGCTGGGAGGAAGGTTCCAACGGGATTTTATCCTCAGCTGGGGGTTTGTCCTTTGCCTTGGAGCAGTATTTCTTCCTGCTGCCACAAGGGTGGTCATCAAAGGTTACATTTCACATGGGTCTCCTCAACTGAATACAACAAAACGCTAAAGAAAATCCAGGTAGGGCCCCTGCTTTGAAATCCATCTGTGTGTGTGGAGAGGGAGGAGGAGAGTGCAGCCCTTTTCATACATATAAAAATACCCTTCCATTTCACATCTGCTGAAGTCAAATCAAATGCACTAAGAAAATATGCTATACTGTTTTATTTTTCACATAAACTTTACAACTATGGGTAATACTATGGCTTAATGAACTTGATTTCCACTACCATGTCCCTGTCTTTGCCACCGATAATGGTCTGCCTTGGGACCTTCACTAAGAATACTCAGGTGTGCAAAGTGTTTGGAGATCTTCATAAGAAATTATCAGATTGGAATACTAGGATTCAGGTCAACAGTTTACTGTTACCCATAAGGTAAGTTAGCATTCTCCAAATAAATAAATATATATAATGTTTAGACTGTGCCCTACCTCTACATATGTAAGGGGCAGAATAGTTCTGTGAATGAACTATTATACAAGCATTGAGCATTTTCAGTATTACCAGCTTTTTTCTAAAGCTGAAATTAAGCATTTAGTTGTATAATTTAAAACTGTCACATGACACATTAACAGGGGCAAAATACAAAATCATCCTGGTCAACAAAGTATCTTACCTTTTCACACGAAAGTGATGTCCATGTAAAAGAACTAAAGAATATTATTGATTAAACAATCACTACCAGTCACAAAGAATTCCTGCATATGGAGAGATGTTACCTGCTGAATGCTGCATACCAGCAACACACACTGGGTTAAACTGGATTAATAATAATAAATGGCACTATAATTTTGCCACACATGAAATGCTTGCTGCAAAGCATACTGAGCAGTTACATGTTCAGCAAGGACTAAGTGACTTTTTGCTTTTCAATTTTCCCTTTCATATCTACTTATCCAGTGACATGCACATCAGTGAAATGACCTGGCTCTGTGAGGCCTATTTAGCACTGAAGTGGTGATCTACCAGCCAAAATTGCCCTAAAAATCCACAGAAGTGCTATCACCATCATTCACAGCTTGCACTACCAAATGCCACGAGCCTCAATTCAATAACCAGGGCATGCATAACTATCTTCTTCACAAAAAACTAACATTAAACATCCCATTGTAATACTTTGGAAGAATCCTAGATTGCACAATACTAGGAAAAAAGCATTTTCTTACCAAAAATGTTTGTAATACTTGTCAGCTTTGACTAAATGATGAAAGTGTTTACAGTTATCCAGCAGGAAAGATGCCAATAATGGACTGTGAAGATCTAAAGGTTGTGTTTGTTATTTTAATAAGAAACAATTATGTCTTTGCAGCAGTGAATAATCCAAAGCCTACATCTCCAAATTGCTTTTCACAGATTTGATGTAAGGAAACCAGCTTTAATAAAGTATCTCACAGAGTTAATATTCTACTTACCTGTTCAACAAACACGTGGGAGTATGAAGAAGTTGGTGACCTTTTGCAGTTTAGAGTATCTGTTGTTTACAAATTCTCTGTTCAGTGATGACTTGGAAGAATTTTCCATATATGATGCATATGTACATGTACAAGTGTCACCTTGTACCATTGTTCCAGACCATTCATTTCAAAAGAATTGTAATTTAAGAACATGTATAACTCAAATGAAGTCAAGAATACTTGGAGAGACACAATGAGCTTTGGCTATAACAGATACGTAGTGAGGGGGGGATCTCTTTTTCAGATAGTCCTACTGTGGATTTAAAGGCATGATCAAATGTGGAGAACACAGTATGTTAAGAGACAGAAAAAAAAAAAAAAAAAAAAAGGGCTGCAAATTACTGAACTGCCAAAGACTATGAAAAAAGTCAACAAAAGAGCAATACTGGAGCTCAAGCATTCCTCTCTTCCTGATCCTATGGTTACAGAACACAGACCCCTTCTGTCTCCAGACAGAAGTTTCATTTCTTTACTTCAAGCAGAAAATACGTACAGATAAGAGTTCAAAAAATTGAGAGAGGTAACTTGCCTAAGAGTTAAATGAGATGCCACTGGTCTCTTCTCCCTTGTTGCCGCACGCTTAATGAAGTGTCCAGGATGCTTGGAGAGCTCGTGCAGCAGGATCTCATTGTGGTAGTTGCCTGTTTGTTTGCCGTGAATTATTGTTTTATTTGGCTTTCGTTTCTGAGCTGCTTCCCTGGTCTGCTGGGCAGACGGATGCTGCTGGATTGTGTTTATGAGCCTGTAAATGATTGGGGAGCTGCTGCTCTAACAGAAGAGATTATGTGAGTGAGAAATGGAGGTTGTGCTATGCTAGGAAGCACAGACTGCTGCAGCATATGATGGTCTTTCTGTGTCCAAAACCCAAGACGACACTTGAATACACAAAATGTATCGCAAATTTTTGCAAAAATTCAAAAGGAAGTTAGTTGGTAAGTGTAGAGAAACCCTACATATTGCTCAATATCTTTCATATCTAATAGCATGTTGAAGGATTTGGCATAGTGACAAGGTAACCAATATCCTCAGGAGTGGCTTCTTGTAACCACTTATATGTGCCCATGAAAACCATGACAAAAGGATTTCAAAATCTTATACTTCAGAAGTGTAGCTACGGCCTCCCATTTAAGTTATAATCAATATTTTTGTTTTTGCTGGAATCTGAACATCAATCATCGAACTCCGTACTGAAACAATCAGCTCTTTTGAACTGAAATTCTCTTGCAAATAAAAAAAAACCTATTTGGTGTGAGTCCAGTACAACTCTGGACTACAGAACAGAAGGTAGGCATCATTTTGTAAAAATTATCTGATATTTCTGGAATAATTCAGTTTTTACAGTTTCACTTTATTATTTTCTCACCCCATTTAAAGACAGACAACATACAGTGAAACTGAATAACTGTTCTACAAACAAAGGAAGGGGATCAGTTGGGGAAAAGTAGAAGTTTGTATGTATTTTCCTTGCTTACAAAAAAGAATCGAAAATGCCAGACCAAAAATTGGTCAGCTAAATCTTTAAAGCTTAATCCTTCCCCAAGCTCTCCATTAAAAGGTAGCTTTTGCTCTTTGCTAAGGGAATTCAAAATCTGCAGCAGTATTGAGGACTAAGAATTTCCCTTTTCGTTCTCCTAAAATTAGGTATTGCTAATGAGTGCCTTCTGAGATGCTACAACTCCAACCAACTCCTGTTCATTACTCAGAGGGTTTTACCATCAGTTAAAGAACTATGAGGGCTTAAAAAATCTCCATAGAAATCTCTCTCCCAGGAAGCATTCTTTCCAACAGCCCTTTTGAACAAGAAACACAAAACAAAATGTGGTTCCTTACAAGAGTAGAGCTTATGCTACTATGTTTTATAGGTAGAAAACAGCATGGAAAAAAGGAAAAGTTCCTTAAGAGCCTCGTGTTTTGCTTTTGTGTAGGCTGAGTACAACAGGTATAGCTGAAATATTTCAGTGTGCATAATGGACATCTCATTGCATCCCAGCCCTTCGCTCAGTTGAGATGAATAAGGCAGTAGCGCCGGAGTAGCTAAGGGCAGGTAAGCCAGGACGCTAGGCCTGGGCCCTCAGTAACCCCTCAGCTGCACCCTTGCCTTCCTACCCGCTCCGCGCACTCTGGTACTACTGGGACAGCCCCGGTGCTACTGGGACAGCCGGTTATCCCTCACTGCTGCCAGCCAGGCACCGGGAAACGAAAAAACTGCATCCCCATGAAACACAGCAGCATCGACAGAGCGATGGCCACCGCGCTCTCCCTAAAAGCTTCCCCATCAGGCCCGCAGGCATGGTGACAGAAGGAGCTCTGCTTCGCATCTCTGCTGGAGAACCGCTGAGGTTTCAGCCGTAATTGCTCAGCCCCGCTCCCTCACAGAATAAAACACTTCATTTATTATTCCTGTTTAAGCCTGCAGCCATACTAACTGCAGCACGCGGTCAGAAATACTCAACCCAGCTGCAAGATCTAGATGAATGAGCCTGGGTTATATTTGGTCTTTCTCCATGCCCTCCTGCAGAACTCTTGGACGAGGAACGCTACAATATCCCATAGAGGGCCAAGCACCATTAAGAGTTAAGACTAGAGTGCACCTGCAAATTAAGTTGAATGGGCTAGCTAGACTATCAGCCCCTTCCATCAATAAATCTGCTTCTGCAAATGATATTTCAGGCAGTCACTGGGAGACAGGTGACACAGTTGGTTTCATTGGCACTGCGCACAAGGTTTTATTTGTCAACAAATGGGTTTCATGATCCATCATTAACACTTGATTGATTGGCCCCGCACTTTGGCAGAACAATTTTTTGTCACGCTTTTCTACTGCAGAATGTATCCGAGGAACTCTCCGACCCGCTGTGCTGCTGGCAGAGGGTTTCTTGGCAGCAGGCAGAACGTTTCCGCGCAGTCTCGGCCGGTCAGCGTGAGTGTCTGGTGGGTAACATGAGGGACGACGCTATGGTTCTGCTCATTACATCTGTTTTTGTTATGATCAGATCTGTCCCTCCTCTTATCACAACAAAAACAAGTCCTATATAGCTCTCTCCCTCACCTAACATAATCCACATCTCCTCAGATATAAAAACCAAACAACCGAAAAGCCCCCACAAAACAAACCAAGCACTCTAATCCCCAAATTTGAAATATTCACCTTTACAGATTTTCTGTGCTTCTTAGTGCAATAAATACAATCGGAAAAGAAACACACTAACTGTGACAGATTGGCCTCCATCTGTCAAGATTTCATGTTTGATAAAGATTAGAAACTGTAGATAAAGTGGAAGTATTCAGGTACTGTTCTTGCAATGAATGTCCCAAAGGGAGATGAAGAAAATGATAAATTGGTTATGGCTACACCCTGAGCCAAGCCATTGGAAGCCTAATTAAGATCCAGAGGACTGCAGCCAGGAAAGACAGATGCCTGAGAGAACAGAAGTGGGGGAATAAAGATATTAGTTTCAACTGGGACAAAACAAATATACAAATGACCTTAACTGTTAGCCAAGAAAGCATATACTTCGTCAGCCTGGTTCTAGAAGGGGTTGGCAGTCCCGTATAGTCAATAAAAGGTATTTTGAAAAAAATATAAAGAAAAACATGATGAGGTTTACTTAGAAAACATACAAGGGAAGAAGGAGCACGCAACAGCTGAGAGTACCAACCTTAAAACTGGAAACCTTGACAGTCTTTTTGACAGCCACACATACGACATTAATCAAATCATTTAATTTCCATGAGTTTCCACATATGTGGTAAGATGTTGCAATATCTTTCTTCAAGGACAAGAAGCCCTTCTTCAGTGCTTTAGCATGCAAAATATTCAAATACTAACAGGGCCCTTAAACATTTTGGGAGGTCCAGTGACTTTTGCACGGAGAAGTACCTACCTTCCAGTGAGAGCAAAGGAACAAACATTATTTTTACCTAAGCAGGACAAAACGAAGGCCTGGGCAGAGGATATTTATGCAAATTCCCTCCCTCCTACTGCAAAGCAGGTGAGTTCAGTGACCGAGAGCGACAGGCCAGCAGGGTCGGGAGGGCACGTGCCTCCTGGGGGACCGCGGGGCGAAGCCGCTGACACGAGGGACAGGGCAGAGCAGCAATGTCCGCGCTGGCGCCGGGACACCTACAGCGGATGAACACACGACCGGGGTTTATTTACATGAAGCTGCTCTCAGGGAGAAGCTCAGTAAATGCCAGGGCTCGGTAGGAATCGAGCACGGGACAAACAGAGTAAAGTTCAGGGAAGTTTGGAAATATTTTCATTCTGATTTTTGCAGTGGCAGCATGACGTCACTCTGGCTCGAAACTGGAATTGTAAGTAACATCTAGAAACCCACACCGGAATCACTGGAGTCTAGGTTTTAAGGGAAAAGTATTTCCCTACTCTCTCCAAACAAAGTGGTTCAAATTCTATGGAAGCAGCAAATGCTCAGGAGCCCAAGGCACCCAGTTCAGGAGAGGAAAAGCTGCCTGCGGGAAAGGTCTCAAGTATCTCTCCGTACAACTTTGCAGCTCGACATATTGCTCACACTTTGCTTTTGGTCCTTACTCCTGTCCAAAACTCAGTCTTCAGACACTAAAGCAGATCTGGAATACAGCATTAAGTAAATGTATCTAGCAACTCATCTTCCCATAGTGAAGCCACACTCCATCTCTGCAGCCTTATTCTTTCCCAAACACTCAGGTGCTCCAGTGCTTTTTCTTTATGCATATCCTTCCTTGCTAAGTCTTCTGCTTCATTATTTATCTTTGAAAACCAAAAGGCACACTACTACTTGTATAAGAAGAAAAAGAAATGCTTATTTATTTTAGATTTATAAAAGATCTATCAGTAGCACTAAAATTCTTCAAGCAAGGCACTGCCATGAAATGAAAACAGTACAGAAAAAGAAAGAAAAAAACAGATATTTTCCTTGACAGGCACAAAAAAGAGTATTCCATACCTGGAGTACAAAATGTTATTCAATTCTAGATATATTATCTCATATCAGAGAAAGAGAAATGCTACTGTTATAATCAGCAAGTCACATGTAATAAGCTTGGTGCTTAGGACTTTCAGTTAAACTTTGTTTCATCTTATCCTGGACATAGCAAGACAAATTCATTTCAGAATTATACATAATGTGACAGGCCAACAGAGCAGCTTTCAAAGACAGCAGACAATTACTGTAATCTCTTCAATAATATCACCTCCTTTTAAGATGCCTGATAAACGTGCCTGAAAATAATATAACAAAGAAGCCTCCCAAGCTGTAATATATGTTTGCTTGGCCAGCAAATTGCAATAATTGAAATGTCTGTCATTTTACAGTGTGAGGATATCAGATATATAGCAAGATGTAACTATGTTATTATTTATCAATTTTTATCATATAAATATATTGGTTTAATTTAATGATTAAAAAATGTGCTATTAGCAGTGATATTTTACTGTAGTACCACTAACTGCCTATCAGGGAAAATACAGAAGATAATAGTTCATCCCACTTTTATGTTAATAGTGTCTTCTCCCTCAGTTAGTATCTCTTCCTACTTAATTTGTTTTCCTGTTTCTGACTGATCAAGCTAAGAAATAGTCTATGCCACTTATAAAACTAATTACTTTTTTTTAAAAACTCTCTCTCCAAGGCTGATAAGAAACTAAACATCACACCAGGAACTCCAGCAGTAATTGGTCTGCAGTGCCACCGTGCATCAACAAGCTTCATGGTGAAACATGAACTTTAGTTTACCAGACATCATAGAACTGAAAAGCCTTATCCTGTCACAGATATCCTGTTCAAAAGATTTCATTCCCTATGCAAGCATTAAGCTATGCCAAAATCCAAAGAAATAATTTTTTTTCCTCTGTCCATGATTATCTGTGCAACAGAAGCAATAACTGAAGATCATGCAAAGGATTTCTCCTTTCTGAACCTAAAGGATATAGTAATTCCCAAGCGTGCTTGGAAGCATTATGTTTTTAGAAATGAGCAAAACAAGAGCCATGCTGCAGGACATTAACGAACCTATGCTAACTGCCCATGTGCATCTTGTTCCCATGCAGTAACTACAAGATAGATCACCTGCTTGGAGTGGTTAATTACCTGCTACGTCTGGGGGAGTAAAAGCAGACTTGATTGCAGCTACTACAGATTAGCTTTTGCTTTGGAAAGCTGTAACATAATTTATCTTAGATTAACTGTTCTTTTGTAGTTGATGGTTAGACCTCACTTGGCTCTCAATCTAGTTAGCTACTGAATTCTCAACCCCTATTTATAACCACGTAATTGAAACCAGCCAAAGTAATTGAAACTGCAGGATGATGCACTGAGATCCTTTGGTTCACGTTATGTTTTCACACGTGGCGCATTCCAATATGTGCAAATGCCTTCAACACTTTCTACTGATTTTGTTTTAAAAAAAAGACCTAATATTTTCCTTAATACTAATACTGCTTATTTTCTTTGTTGTTATTATGTTAGCATTGCATAATCTGAATCTCTGAATGTTCACTCTGGCTAGCAGCAGAAACAGAACCCAGAGTTTTTCCCATGTTAGTGTTATGTTGCATGTCATCCGTGTTTGCTAGCGAGATATTTAGGTTATCTTAAAATTAAGTGTACCTAAGGAATACAGTAAGATGTCCAGATTTGTTTTTCACAGTTGTGGTTCAAGATGGTCTGCTACAATGCTGAGTGCGACATCACTGCATTGCTCTTTCAACACATACCATGTACCACTGCTTGCTTTTCAGGCACAATCACATCATTTCACTGCTTTATGGTATGCCTAAATTTGCACCCAGTGCTTTAAAATGTAATCACAGCCTTGGTTCTTTCTAGTTTAAGCTTAGCTTTCTAGCTTTTAGTTTAAGCTTAGCTTTCTAGCTCAGCTTAGTTTCTGACTTGCATGTTTGTCTGTTCTTGTCTGGTATCTATCACTGATTTCCTTTCAATTCTCCTCAGTCTCATCCAACGCAGACAGTATTCATTCAAGTTATGGGACTTAATGTGTGGATTACTTAAAATTTCTGTTTTAATAAAGAGAATGTTCAAAGAAATGATAAATAAATGCATAGGTGAGATGACTCAGAAGCAACCCTGGCATGTCGGGCCAGACGGTCTGGTCCCCTAATAAACTGCATTTGTTTTCACTGAGCTGCAGCATCATCTTGAGAAATACTATGACTATCTTAAGGTCTATCAGTCTTTTTCAGTCTTTAACAAGTCAGATAAGTCAGCGAGTATATAAATGCACAGAAGAAACAAAGAGTTCATGTTGGGACGTTGAGTGGGAGCGTGGTATGTTTACTAGTTAAAGATGCCATTTAGGACTCACTGCGGATACCAAGGAACAAATCCAGACAATGTAAAACAATCAATGAAACCTACTAATTAAACCGCAGTTTAAAGACAACAATTAATGATCAGGTGCGTAATTGTTCACAATAACCATTCAGAGGTAAATAATATTGCCACAATAAGATATATTGTGTGTGATTAGTAGAATGAAACATAAAATATAAAGGGGTTTTGCTCACCTCCAGAAACATTGTAAGTTAAAATATAAAGCACTCCTGATAGCCATTTATAACACAAAAGGAGGAAAAGTGTATAAAAATAAAAGTCTGTGATTAACTCTTCAGCAGGAAAATATGGTAGCAAGCTACAAGGAATGATCCTGACAATATTCCACTTTTCTACACCTTTATAATTTCATTACATAAGGTAAATCCCATGCCTATAGGATGTGTTGGGATTTCAGATGCTGGACTTTACACTTGCTGAAATACTTAATACATCAGCAAACACACGGCAGGCAGAGGATATTAGGTATTTCTTTACCTGTGCCAGTGTGTCAGGCCACTCGTTTGCTTCTCTAACTCCTTCATTGTTGTCTCTCACCAAAAATAATGCTCCTGTTTCCCATTTTATTTCCCATTTTCTCACTCGCAGTTTTCCTAGTTTGTGCAATATTCTCAACTGTCTCTCTTGGCTGCTCAGAACCCTAAATTTCTCCTCTCCAACTCCATTCTCCTACAATTTCTATCTCTATTGCCTAACTTCCCAGATAAACAGAATAGCACAGCAAAATGACACAATTGGACTACAATTCTGAAGAAAATATATCCATTTTTTATAAGCTATTATACTGAAAGATAAAATTCAATGTTAGGGACGGGATGAGAAAAAGAAGAGAGGATTTCTTATCACATATGAAAAAGAAAAGACAATGCCTCAGCCAGGTACAAACTACCTCCTATGAAACCAACTTACAAGTGACACCCATATTCAAAGACACTGTGCAAGAAGCAGGGAAATAATTTCTCTAACACTGCAGAGCAATGAAAAGTAAGGCAAAGTACACAAAGGGACTTTTTTTCTGTGCTTTTCACACATCTGCCAGGATAACAATATTAATTTGCATTTATATATTTTCCACTTCTTTTTTTTTTATGCTCAGCAGCATAGCCCTGTTACACGTGACTAATGTAGTGGCCCACAACAACCACTTCTGCTTTCCTGAAAACTACATGCCAACACCTCCCGAGGAAGTTCACAGAAGTCATTCAGATAGCTCCAAATTAAACTGCCCCACTTACATGATACTCTCAGCCAGCAGTGGTGAATGGTAAGTCGTTATCTGAAGTGTAGCATTCACATTGGTCCCAAATCAGTGGAGAAAATCCAGGAGCAGGTCTCAGAGTCTGGGAATCAGGTCATCTAAACCACTGAGGAAAAGGCTCTAAATGTCTCTTTGCCTCATTTTTTCTATTGCTAAAATAGAGATGAAATACTGATTTAAGCTATAAAACACTTTTCTATATTGGAATCCCAAATCCTGTGTAAGTACACTAGACAGTATTGAAGGTTAGAAATGCAGATGTTATGATTACCATATCCCCTTTTCAAATCATAAGAAATAGCTCTCAACTCCATCTATTGATAGTGAACACAACACGTTAATCAGGAAAGTTAAAGAAAACAGCACACTTCCACTGGATTTGATATCTTATTTGTTAGAAATAGTGAATAAACCCCAAAACAAAATAAAAAAGCCCAACAAAAATAACAAAAAAACTAATCTGCCTAGGCATACAATTAGTTACTTTGGTTTCTTTTATTAGGTCTGTTCTTATTCTTTCTTCCTCTAACATCAAGAGCACCAGTCTTCTCATCTCACTGCATATGAGAATTTCAAAGGCCCTAATTACTGTCATCACCCATCCTTGATAATAAAAGTCTAGCTAAGTTTATCGTTTTGTATTAGCACTATGCAAAAATAGTGACTTGCTTAAAATCAATCATCTTCATCTCTTTGAAGAAAATAAGTGAAATATTGTGTGTTCGCATTTCTAAGACTGACATCTAAAGAACTGTATTTTATCACAAAGTAAATTTTAAGGCCCCTGAGAATTCTTAGACTGATAACCTGCTGGGCAGAGCCAGATTTTCGATAGCATTAGACAAGAAATATCTATAGACTCCTTTTGATAATTTTGATTAAATACTGTCCTGAGGACAAAGGCAGAGTCAAGTAAGTTCAAAGTGTTTTTGTTTGGTTTTAATAGAACTTACTTGATTCAAGTTGGCAAGAAATACACATAATATGGAAAAAGAAAACACCAATCATGTGCAAAGGTTGTGCAGTGTCATTTTTGCCATTACACTGTTTTACAAAAAATGCAAACTTTTCTGATAGCCTTCTGAAATCTCTTGGGAAAATCAAAGTGGTGAATTTTAAATCTTTATAGACAGAGAAGGGAACTGCCATTGCTGCCCAAGCAAACAGCGAGGAAACTGACAATAAATCTCTCAAAAACAATTTGGTTCCCTAAATTAGATTTTCTGGAACATTCTCGATCTGTAAATAATATAAAGGTTAGTGCTCAAAGATTAGAATAAATTAGAGAATAATTTATCTCCTGTGTGTTTTGCAAAATACAGAAATCCAATTTTCCTGCTACTTTTTCCATTACCTGAGATAAATATAAGGGTCTGATCACACATCTAATAAGAATATGCATAACTTTTTGGAAATTTTATTAGGAGAAAATAAGATATAGGCAGCATAGACAAACACTCCACAGAAATGAGGTTATTGGGCTGTGGGAAAAAAAAAAAAAAAACTGTTTTCCATATTATAATAAAATACCTTTGGGAGTGTTAAGAGAAAATTATTTTCTCTAGTTCCTGGGTCATTTTTCTTAGCACTGTGTACTGCCAGGTTTACTCAGACTTTTGACAAGATTTGGTGATTTCAGTTATATTGCTAGACTCATCTAAGAATAAATCACTTGAGCAAGTGTTTTGGAAGGTGTGTTTGATTAGTAACCTCTCAGTTACTCAATGGTAGACTTCCAATAAATCCAAATTTCACAGAAGTAGGGAGTTGTTATGAAAAATACTGATGCTTTGTGGAATGACAGGCAGTTAACCTGACACGTCCAATACTGTAAAAGCGCTAAAGCCCACCTCAGGCTGCAACAGAACTCTTCTGCCAATAGGTAAGGAATAATTCCACGATAGAAAGGATTAATGACAACTCTAATTTAATATTTTTCCTTCCATTTCTGGCCTTGCTCATGCGGTACAGCCCCCTTATTTAGACTGTAAGGCCTTGCTGTGGCCCAGATAAGGGCCAAAAGGAAAACGAACACAATGAATCCCTCACACTGGGCCTAGCACAATCCCACAGAAATTGTTCCAGCACAAATGAGAAAATGCCATACAGGCAACATGAGAATAGCAATAAATAATAGTTCGGGGGCAGGACAGGAGAGTCTCAAAGCAGTGAGATGCTCAGTGCTGCGTCTTGTGGAGCCATCGCTGAGAAACACAGCATCCTTAAAGCTGAGCTCTGCATTCCAGTCACTAAATTGGGAAACCTGATGTAACAAAATACTTACATATCTATTTGCATTGAATTGGACTTCTAAACAATTCTTAGGGAAAAGCTGGATCCATTATAAATATCAAGAAAACTGAACTACATCTACAAACCCAATGAACATAAAATCTTGCTCTTTAGACAAGTTTCATAGAAAGCTGCAATAAGAGGGAAAATAGTTCAGCTCTAAAAGCATTTACTTTGGCAGAACTCTACTCAGCCTAAGTTAATAGCGCCATTTGTTAATATAGCTCATAATTCAATTTAAAAGTGTGACCAATTCACAGATCCCATGTCTGGATATCTATGTGCATTTATTTACATAGCAACTCAATAACTTACAACTCCTTGGAAATGCACATTACAGTGAAATATTAATATTTAGTCAGTTTATTACCATTACTAAATGTATTGTTACAGTATAAATCTTTTAAAGCGCGTCAGGACCTACCTAAGCTTTGTGACGGATTGAACATTAAGGCTTGCATTGGCCTTGGAAAAATCTAATTTCCCAATATTATGACAGCTTTACAGTGTGTAAATACTGAAGTCACTGGCTACATTTAAGTCAAATATGTATTTACCAACTGACAAAATGTTAGTCCTGGCAAGATATCCAAGACTTGATGATAATTAAGGGTCCAGTTCTCTCCTGATGGCACGCAACACTCTGCATTTTGAGATAAAAAACAAAGCAAAGATTTTTGTTTTACAGATGATTTTCTTAACCTTGGTTATATTTTACCTTGCTTTACCACAGTTAAAAATGGTGCTCTCTAGCTAATGTGATGTTTTAGAAATACCACAGTGTGTACTACCTAATCATTTATTAGAGTCTACTGGAAAACACCATACACCTCAGCTGATGAGGGTACAAGGATACCAAAATGATGCCAATGGGGGAATAGAAAACCTTGTCCAGATTTTCCATTGAAACAGCAAGTGGAAAGCAAAGGTAGGTCCTTCCCTTCCAAAAAGGATCCCTGCATCACTCTCCGAGAATTTTGAAGAATGATTTAGGATCTTTTTCCTTTTTCTTGTCTGCAGTTACCAAAAGTTAATAGGAAATGACATACTGAAAGCAACAGATAGGAAGATGACAGAAAAACAAAGATGAAGACGTTCAGTTAAAGATGGGGAATGTACGAGCTAAAGAAAATTGGAATGCAGAAAGAGGTTAGGATTTAGAGTACATGCAGAGGCGTATCCACCGTAACGGAAATAGAGATTTGGGAGTACCTTTTTCTTTCAGTTGCACTAAGGAATAAATCACACAACATGTTTTGAATTCCATATACCTCCTGGTATAACATGCTAGTCTGCTGTTTGGGTGACATTTTCGCTCTTAAATCCCCATTTTGTTTCAGCTAAAACAGATTGACTAAACTTTAAAGAGAAAAGGGTTTATTTGTCGCTCACATATGGCTCTGTCATTGTTGCATGAGACATTAAAACAGAAAGAAAGGGCAACTGTCTAGCCCCTTCTGAATCACTTAAAGACTCCTACATATGGTTTCTATTAATCTTATTTAGTTTTCTCACAAACCTGTTCCTTTTTTCCACCTTCCCTTCAATCTAACTGTCTAACTGTGCTTGTCTTACTATAGTCTTACTATNTTCCTTTTTTCCACCTTCCCTTCAATCTGTCTAACTGTGCTTGTCCTCCTATAGTCTTACTACAAAATTAACTTGTGAACCTAGGAGTCCAATTCTGCAAAAATTTCCCCTATATATGCATGAAATTTCAGGGTACACCTTAGTGACACCCGTGTGCCTTGCACAAGCAAAGCTCCAACCTGTCTTACTGCAGGATATTAAGCAACCGTCTCCCATGCACAATAGACGTGGGCTCTGCAGTCCAGGACAAGGTTAAGCTGAAATTCAGAAGCAGCCACAGCTGCGGGAAAAAGGCCTTGGGCAATTCACACATATGTGAAGGAAGCCAGAAGGGNACAATAGACGTGGGCTCTGCAGTCCAGGACAAGGTTAAGCTGAAATTCAGAAGCAGCCACAGCTGCTGATGGCCAGCTGAGGGGGAAAGGCCTTGGGCAATTCACACATACGTGAAGGAAACCAGAAGGGAGGCAAGCCATGTGATTAAAGTCATTTTACCCCCTAAAATAATCAAAAGAACCAAATATCAATGGCCACACAAAAAAGCAGTGAATACTTTTTGTTCAGAAATTCTTATACTTGGACGTCATTGGCTAAACAAGCGCACGTATAATTCAGTTTGACCTAGAGCATGCCTGCTATGAGTTACTCCTTTCCCAAGCAATCATGCACAGCTGCTACATTGTACTTTACAATCATTATTAAAATACATAATTATGTCTATACACATACTGGGTATAATAGATATGCATAATTCATACAAATACAATATATTTCTTTCTATGTGGTGTGCAAATGTATACACACCAAGGTGATCTTTCATGCATATAGTCAAATAAACTGGATAAACGGATATACTGGGAAATGTATACTAATAATGACCTTAGTTTTTGTTCTGGTTTGTTTTCCCTTTTCCTCTTAGAGAAAACACAATAAAACAAGGCAGGAACAGATGAAGGAAGACAGCCCTTTACATTAAACCAGTCATCAGCTCAAGAAACTAAAGGAAAAAAAAAACACTATAACTATTAAACAAAATAAGAATCCTTCTTTATCACTGAAATAACAATGATATTTCTAGAATATGCAGTTCACTAGATATCAGCTCATTTTCTTTCACTAAAGCGTTAGGATAAGGTTATCACAATTCACACAAGTGTCCATCAGAGTTAATTCTATTACATTCCACAATTGTTCAGTTATCAACATTCAGGCACTTCTGTTTATATTTTCTTCCATTTCATGATGGTAAGCCTAGAAAACTACCTGAAAGTGATAATGAATATTTTCAAATGATTTTTTGTTTGTTTAAAGGGAGCCCTAAACCAAGGTGAACAAAACTGAGAGATTATTCAGGAGAAATATCAGTTTCATAACCTAAAAAGAAAATTCCTAGAAGATACTCAGCTGTAATCATTTTCATCTCTAGTAAGTTTCTCTGGCTATCTGTCAGGAAAAAAAAAACAAACAACAAAACAAAAAAACAACCCATGCTTTCTCTTTTGGTGATTGGTATTGGAAAGAAAAATATGTGAGGTCATTATTAATACAAGGTAATAGATATGTAGTGGATATCAGTGGGTAGGGCATAGGGTCCTTTTTTTCTAATATAACTCACATATGGTAACTAAATCTCATCAATAAAGTATTGTTTGGACTTTCTCCATTTAATATATATATATAATATATATTCCGTATCATTAATAATAAATATATATATAAAATCTATTGAGCAAACAATTTTACCAACAAAAGAAACATTTTCAGTACTTTAATAAGGCTGTGTTTTCCAAGTGTGATGAAAAAAGACTGTAAGGGGGCACCCCTTCATCTTTAAAAATCACTGATATATTAAATTATGAGACAAAATATTTGAATTGTGCAAGGTACAACTTTTATTGCTCTAGGAAAACTGACATTAAAAAGCCACTGACCTTTCCTTCAAGGACAACATTAATATTGCTGCCACATCAAAGCTATCACTTATAAACACATACTGTTCAATGCACATCATTTTTAATCATATTTTCTTAGGGAAACAATCCACTGATCAGGCCCCATGCCCAGCAGCAATATGTATTGATATTCCTTTTTTCATGAGGTTTATTTTGGATATATATAGGTCAATTAAAGTTATTTTCCAGATTAAAATACAAGGATAGGATTGCATTTGTAAAATGAGAAGCATTTTTTGTGCATGTGAATAAACAAAAAATGTATTGTAAAACAGAACAAAGACTTCTGTAATATTTCAAGATAGGGCCATTTTGAACTAACATGAGCTACGGTGTACCCCAAAATTTAGCTGAACGCATTACCACAAGGACATCACTCTGTACCCACAACTAAGCACAAGGACTTTCACTAATTTCTGATTACTTTCACAATAAAATCTCCATGAAGAATAACGATTGGCTGATATTAGAACCAGGGTATAAAACAAATCAGTCATATTAAGCATTGAAACAGCGCTCCTTCAGACCTGGCTGTGCTGGTCTGGGCACCCAGTGCATTCGCTGGATAGACACATTGCTCAGAATTCTTTCTATATGGCCAGTTTAAATACAGCGATAGGCCAAACAGCACAAGGACACGCTCAAGGCAAACTCTCAAGCTGCACGGCATTAATTCCACAGCACGGACAGCAGAGCTGAAGACTGTCTGCTGGGGCAGAGATTATAGACTGAGTCTGTCAAAGCTTAAGAGCAAAACTGTATTGACACTGCCCATCACCAAAGGTGCCAGGGAAAAGCAGGTGGAGTGCAGCTCTGTATGACATCTGCACCCACTCTGTTGCTATAAAAATCAGAGTAATTTCTCAACCAAAGAAACCTCAAAGGCAGAAATTTTATACAACAAATTGAGGTAAGGCTCCGTGCTTCCCTGCTTCCACAAACCTTCAAAAAGTTATTGCAAAACAAGCTGGGCCACATTCATTCACCAGGTAACTGCAGTCAAGTTATTTCTCTGACAAGCTCTGCAGCATGTTGATACCTTTTAATTAAACATAAGGGATTCCTCCTCATCTTAGCCATGCTACTTGAAAAATACCAGGTTTTAAAAAGGACATTACTGTTATTACTTATAGATTCATAATGATGAGATATATTAGGACAACACAAATTCTTGATTCTGGATAGAATTATATTAGCCTTTCCCCCAACAAGAAGCCATGAAATCTTACCAAAACAGATTTTAGCAAAATATGCATGCTGTAGGCATGTTTTCAAATATTAACACAGTTGAAAGCTGAACATGGATGTTCATTTGCTGTCTTTTCTAGCCAGCTGTATAAAGAAGCTTCTCTGTTTAGAATTCCTCACCAGAGCACAGGACATGGAAGAAAATATTCATTGTCTTGGCAAAAAGCCAACTGGTGTCTGAGCTGTTAGCATTATTTCTTTTAATTCCATTTCAGGTAAAAGAAATGCACAATTTTTAAAAATAACATTAGGCATTTTGTGCAGCCTCTGGTGACTTTCCATTCTGGTACAGGTACTCAAATATTAACATAAACTTGCTTCCACCTGCACTCAACAGGTAGAGCTACAGCCAAATCTTTAACATCTCCTCAATTGGCTTCAGTCACACGGCCTGCATGCACACATTTCTTATTCCATTTACTGTACTTGTCCTTCCATATGTTTCTGCATTATTCAGCAACAAATTCAGTCCTCAGGCATAAACAAACAAATCACATATGTTTCATTAGCTACAGAGAGGTCTAATTGCAATGTGCAGAGATACAGAAGTCAGAAATTCCCAAGCTGAAGAATGTGACAGCATTGCTACTACAGTCATACATAAATTGTGTATACTTCATAAGAACTTAATATTATAATTCATTTAATAGATACAGACCTAAAGAAAATCTGGAAGGAAAATCAGGAAGGAATATATATCAGGGCATTAACATCCCATGGACAAAAACATTCAAATCAGCCAAGTGTAACTACAGTTTTGATTTATCAATGAGGAGCATGGGTCTCAGATCCTTCTCCAATTCAGCAAAAGCAGTTCATGAGATTTTACATCAGTTAAGAAACAAATTAAACAAACAGAATATTGAACACCACATTTGAGTAACTTTGACCAGAATGAGCAGGGTAGAATGGTTTTATAATCCATGCATCACATCCATAAGTAATTCTCACTATAAAAGAGAAGTTTCTAATTTTTAAGCTACTTAAGAAATGAACTGAAACTTCAGAATAGAACATACATTATTTTGCTTTTCCTGGATATGTATAAATGTATATACTAGAAGCAGTGAATTCCAGCTTCGGTAGAGGAGGAGAGAATCATGACACAAATAACTGAAAGACTACTGACAGGTTGAAAGAGTGCTCCTCTGTTTCCAAACGCACCTGATTATTCTAGATATTCATTCAAGCCTCAGTTTTCTTTTAAAAATATTTGTGAAACTAACACTACCTCCAGCTTCTCACATTTACTTGTTGCTGCTTGAATTTTCTCAGTTTGCTGTGACTCACTGGTGCAGTACACCTTGGCCAGCTATTAGTAACCCTGCAAGATACCTCACTTCCTATTACATTTACAAGAAGTTATTAAAAAGAATATATTCTTCTACTTCTATACAAGAACAAAATATCTACAGATAGCATCAAGTATGAGAAGAATTCCAAGAATATCCTAAAATAATAATTACTGGGTTCTGAAATTTAACTTGCCAAGCTAATCCACAAGAAAAAAAATATAATAAAACCATCTTTTAAGGGAAAAAAACATTATTTTTACCTGAAAGAAGACAAGCATAGTTGCCAAACATTTATCAGTCCAGTTACCTCTGAAAGAGACTTACATTAAAAAATAGTGGCTAAATTCTAGTTTTAAGGATTTGTAAAACAACAACAAAAATCCCTTTAGTACCAAACAAACTCTAGTATTAACAACCTGCAGATGTACCTCCTGCAAAATCAGAAAGAGGATCTGTTACATAAAATATATACTACTACATAAATATATGCTGCTACGTAAAATACATACATGTATAGTTTTGTATACACATATACATGTATGTATATACACATGTACATTTATATATTATGCAGACAATCCTCTTTCTGAGGGAAAAAAATGTGCATTTAGATGTACACATGTGTATAGGTGGATGTACATATACTGAAGCACATTACAAAACTGCCAGAGGTAAATTGTCAAAATCAACTGCACTTACTCTAAATCACCTCAGTACTGGATCCACAGCTTCAGTCTACTCTAAGAATAGATCAGTGTGTCCCATCTCAGCAGGTTGCACAGAGCCATAAGGGTAAGATCAACCTTTTTTCCCTTCATTTTCGTAGGGAAGGACAAGAATGTAGGAAATGTTGCATTTCTTTCACTCATCTTAAACTGCAGCGGCCTCTGCTCTGAAAATATCACAAAGCCCTTTGGTTAGCAGCACCGTAGAGGCTTCCCCACAGCTGCAGACCGTATGCAGAGATCTGGACAACGATGTGCACCAACTCATTAGAACGACTCATTTCTGTTTTCAAAGCCATCTACCTACTTGAGAGTATTTTAGTCTTCTTGGACAACTCATGCCTCATATATCTGAAAGCATCAACTACCAAAGCAGCAGACAACTTAGAACCCACTTCTTTATCTGATTATATTCCCACTGAGAAGCTACTGAAGAACAGCATCTAAGGGGATCTTGGGCATGGTGTTCAGTGATGACTTTGCAAAACCATTCAGTCCTTAGGAGCACAAGTGTCTCCAAATGTGGAAGGTCGTGGGCTCCTCTGACACTCCAACCTTCTGGACTTCTCCCCTCTCAATGCCATACCACTACAAAGCTTTCCCCAAAACAGTTTCATCCAAGACATGGACATTGATCCAATTTACCATTTCTCATAGATGTTAAAGGGAGTGTGATGTAACTTTGAAGAGTAAAAAGACTGGTTAATATTAAAAAATAGGTGCCAACTGGTTCACCACAGATATTTTAATTGAGAAAATATCAGAACCTCTGCCCTAAATTTGTTCTGTTAAGGTTAATAAAATAGATCTTTGTTACCAAGGCTAAGATACATTAGAATTTTTAATAGGAACTGTCTTCTAACAAACGAGAAATACAAGAGCAGAACTGTTTGCTGAATGTCACTGATTCTTCAGGTTTAATACATCTAATTTCCTCTTTCTTTTAGCAATTCTGCTAGTTTAGCTGTCTGCAGAATTATACAGTGCTCAAGCACAAACATGAGAAGAGCTAGTGGTTTGCAATTGAAATGAGGCTTCATAAATCAAGGGAATACAACATTCCCTGTTAAAGAAAGGCTTGCTCTGCATTATTTTAAAGCAATATTTTAAAGCACATTTTAATCCAATCACAAAATGATTTTATCAGTAGTGCCAGCATCAGTTAGTCCTTTATATATTACTGGTGTCTTTTCATCCCTTGCACACTAAAATATATAGTCCCTCCTCCCTCCTTTCAACAATCTCCTCTCTATACATATAAAAGATTGTATCCAACAGTTTTATTTTCTAAAATCTTCTTCCTGATTTGCTTGTGCAGTTTGCTGCTAAATATTTTTCCCTCAGTGTTCAATCGCTTCACACAAAGATTTAAGCCTTATTTTTAGTGCTTTACATAATTGTTCACTAATGCCTTATTAAAGCTGACACCTGTGGCTTCAGTTATCTTATAAATGAGCTAACAAGGAAAAATACCCCCCCAGGGAAGCTTGTTTTAGATATCTGAACCAAGAGAATTAAAGTCAGTTATACATCCCCAAAGTATTTGTTCACCAGTTCCAGGATTTCAAGCTGTTATTCATGCTTTCTTGGCAATGAGGAAGGAAACTTGCATCCATCAGAGTAAAAATGAGAAGAAAAAAAAACCCACAATACAATGTAAGGTTAAAAAGAAATTCTTCTACAGAAAATCTTGGCCAAAAAAGTAATCATTGACACTGATGACGACAGTGACCAAACCAGAAGTTTGGCACTCTTCTGCCAACAGCCAACAATGAATGGTAGCTTGAGAACTGTTTCCTTTTGAGATTATTTGCTCCTATCTTTTCATTCTGACTCCATCAGAAAACAGATGAAGGGCTGGGAACAGGTGCCCAGCTCCTCCGGGAAGCCTTTCTCAGCAGGGATAGCGTGCTGGGTTACTCACATAGGGGAAGCCTGCCCGCTTGCAGCTGAGTCTGCAGCTACCCCGGACATCTCATCGCGCTCCCTGCGCTCCAGGGCTGGAATTGCCATTCCTGCACATTTTCCAGCACAGCTGCACGAGCCGGGGGGAACCACCGCACTGCTGCTGCCCCGCAGAGCTGGGGAGGGCAGAGCCGTTTCCAGAGCGGAGCCGAGCAGCTGCAGGCACTAACATCGTCACCCGGCTCAGAACATCACCCGCCGCAGCTCCAGCCTAGGGAGCGAAGTTGCTACTTGTGCTCCTGCAAATGGTTCCTCACACAAAAGCACAGAAAGTTAGAGGACAGGCTCTGGTAGCAGCATGCCCTACACGGGCGAGCATTTACAATGGATTATCCATTCTGACAGCAGCTTGTCCTTGATTGAAATGGAAACAAATCCCCAGTATAAACAAGATCTCGAAAAATATATGTGGACAGAAGGCAAAGAGCAAGGACAATTTTCCAGCACCATAAAATCTATCCCTTTAATTTGTCTGTACAGCTAAATAAAACTAGCAATTTATCTTGTCTTTTTTTTTTTTCCCCTTGTTCTGAGCAGCCCTATATAAAGCAAATCAAATATGCTCACACGTGTGATTCATAATATCATTTTTGAATGGAAAGCTCAGGTCTTCCAGCATGCTAGTGTAGTGTGCCCCGTGGTTGGCCCCTGGCTGATGTCTTCATTTCCTTCATGCATTTCCAGACCGACATCGATACTGAAACCTGGTGCAGGCCCCGTCTTCTCATGGGGCATGTTGCACATGTCAAGTCATAATGGGAAAGAGTTTGTGGCATAATCCTGCAGGAAGAAAAACTAAATGAATTACAGCGAGGAGGACCTGAACTCAAAGTTCCCGGGAATGTCACGTCTCTGATCACACAGCTAGATGCAACCTCCAGGCTGGAGCACAGTTTAAAAGCCTGAAAAAGGAGAGAGATCTGGGATTGTGCACAGGTATGAGATCTGTAACAGTAACGCAGTTCAGTTATCACTGCACTTGCACCATTCCTAGGATATAGCCTTTCAGTCAGGGCTCCATTGTACCCTCATTATCTTAACTGAAGGCATAAGAATATAGACCATAACTTATTGTAAAAAACGTTCCTTTTTTCACGACCAATCATAAAATAGACTTATTGGACTATTATAAAACAATTCTTTATTTACAGGTGTGAAAATAAGGCCTCCAGTCATAATCTGTCAGATTTTAGAGTATCACAAAACCCAGAATATATGCCCACTTTAAACACTGTAAAATAAAGATGACTTGATTCAATGATGGCCTACGGTGCTGCGTGTTGTAAAGTTGACAAATCTGAGTTATAGGAAAACAAAGATATGTCCCAAGCTAATTAAATTCCATTCACCTTTGACTTTAATGTTTCAGACAGATTGGTAAGGAAAATATGTTTTCGTTTCTTTATGTAGGTCTGTTAAATGACCAGAGGTTTGGAAAATCCTGGATGCAGTGCTGGGAAGGGTTTGGCTGAGATGTACGTCTTGACAAAGCAGATCAGATCCTTAAATGGAGTCCATCCTGGAGGGCACGGAGCCTCACATATTCCCTAGCTCCGTCTTCAGGGAAGCTGTAGGACCTCCAGATGGAGGCCCTGGGAAGAGCGGGAGCTCAGTCTGATGCACAGCCATGGGACTGGATGTCTGCTGGTGAGGAACGGACCTGCAGGAGCTCCTGAGCAGGGCACAGCAGGCTCAGGCCAGTCTTGGAAGGGTTGATATACGTCTCAGCTAAGGCAGTTTCTCAATTAGCTCTTCCCAGGCTGGAATCAGTGCCAGGCTCTGTTGTGGGATGAGGAGGCCAAGAGCCCGGGGAGCCACCGCTCTGCTCTGTCCATTTCTCTGCTGGCATCACAAAATCTGTAAACCTGGAAATTATGGGCAGAAAGCGGGACTCTCCGGGCTTCCCCGCTGCAGAGCTGGAAGCCGGGAGGTTCTGGGCCGGGTTCCCAGGTCCTGCAGCATTCAGGCAGCCTGCATGGCAGCGCGGCAGCTCCTGCGAGCCCCGCATCTGCTCGGGGAAATGGATCCGCCGGCAGGAGCCGAGGATGCGACACATGAAAACAATTGTGCAGAGCAGCTGGGCACAGAGTGCGCACAGCGCCTGGAAGCTTTTTTAGTATTTTTTTTCCTTTTTAGGATCTCTCATTCATGCTTTAGGTTGGCTTCTGAGCACATTTTCCCCCAAACTAGGAATCTCTTTTTTCCTCCCCTTTTTTTTAAAAAATTACTACAGTAGGAAAAAAGTAAAAATATGATGAAAAAATAGCAAGGATAAGGAAAAGATGAGACAAAGTGAAAAAAACAGTCACAAGTGGAGAGAACAAAAACTAAGAAAACATGGTGTTCCCTAAAGACAGCAGCAGACAGGAAGGTCCAGCAAAAGCAGCACACAAATATGCCCTCCTGACCAGATCCTACAGTCATAATCTTCAACTTTCCCAGGCTTCTGCTGGTGCCAGTATCCAGGTGGGAAATCCTGAAGCCCATGGAGAAAGCCCAGAGCTGGATCTGCCCAAGTACCGGTGCCAGCTTCGTTCCTAAATAGTTACTTTCTTTTTTAGTTCAGGTGCATTAATGTAATGAATGATTCCCACTACATTCTGCCCATTTCTCATCATATCTAACACAACAGCTGCAGTCACCTTCCTACACAAAAAAAACACATTAAGACCAAATATTTAAGCAAGAATGCAGGACTTTCCCACAACTATCTCAACTGTTTCTTTTTTTCCCCATGTTGTTTTTGTCTTGTTTAAAATATCTGTTCGTCTTCTGGAAGTGTAATCTTAAATTTTCCCCCTACTGTAAACGCTGAGTGACAAACGGGTACAGGNACACAAAAAAAACACATTAAGACCAAATATTTAAGCAAGAATGCAGGACTTTCCCACAACTATCTCTCTTAAATTTTCCCCCTACTGTAAATGCTGAGTGACAAAGGGGTACAGGACTGAAAAGACGATGAATCTGGAGAATTCTTTCCAGCAATGCCCGGCCCGGCTGCCTCTGCACGGCCGGGAGAGGCGACTCCACTGCTACCGGCTATACAATCCATGAGTAAAATCCCAGCCAGAGGAAGCTCCGGCTCTGTGACTCGAAGTTCAGAAGTGGTTACCATGGGGTGCGGAGCATTTTAATTAGCTAAATGGCTCTGTACCTACGTCTGGCTTTTTATTTCTAATTTATTCATGATTATGCATTAATCATTGACATACTGAAACCCAATTAGCAAAGAGGACAAACATTCACAGGTAACATGGGACAAGAAATACCATATATATTTAAATAACCAAAGTTGAGACAGGTAGAAAAAGATCAAGGCTCCAAAACTAAAAGTGACATCTAGTATTTAATTAGTTCCATCTGTACACACTGTTCCATTTCACTAGTAAGAGTTCAGGCTCACTGAAAGTCTAATAAAGTACAAACAGCTTTCAAGAAACTTCATAAGCAATGTTACAAAGCTTCATTAATAAATACTCTAATTTATTATCTCTTCTGTCATCAGAGCCTGCAAATGCAACTGAGATGCTCTTTGGTCCCAGAAGTGCAGTTGCTATCCGTGTCCTAAGCAACTTTGCAAGGCTCTGGGTGTGAGGAATGTGAAAATCTCTTAAGAGCTGGGCCCTGTCCCCTGTTCAGGAGGGGTTTAAGCATAATTTTTTTTAAGCAGAAATTCATTTCATGCTGAACACCTTCTTCTTTGCTAAATAATGACAAATTTGTCAAGGAAATTTAGCAGAAAAAAATGTAATAATGTATCTTCATATTGTGACAATTTCCCACGTGATATTTTGTTTTCAAAAGATTTTCTCTTTCAATTAAAAAAAAAAATCAAAACTCTAAACTTGAACTAAAATATCTTCCTTTTTTTTTTCAAATGACAAGTTCTCTATCCTTTTCAAGTTGCAGATCACAGTGGACCATTTTTTTTTTTCCCCTCATATTCTGATCCAGCTAAGGAATTAAACAAAAAAAGAGTTATTCACACAGTTCCATTTTTCAGTAACTTAAAGATACATTTCGGGGTTTTTTTTGGTTCCTCTAGCATTCAGCAATAAGCTCTTTAAAGCAGTGTGATGCACTTTGCAACAGGCAGGATCATTCAGACAACTGTGAGCTGGGATCTTTTTCCAAAATACTCAACATTATTCAGTTCATCCACTGTTATATTAAGAACACTTAAACTGAAAGCTGACTATTTGATTGAACTGGAGTATTTCAGGAAACAAAAACCTTGTTTTCATGCAGATAAATCCCTTTTTTCTTTGTATCAAATCTAGTAGGAATTTGTTCTTATATTTAGATCCCTTATAACATAAGTCTGTTTCTTAGCAACACCATGTGATGAAGACTTAGATGCAAAAGAAGTTGCAAACACTATATTCATTGGAACAGTGAAAACTGGAAACAAATAGTAAAATTAAGACTTTGTCAGGATGTCTCTGTCTCAGATAAACATACTGATGCTATTTGGGAAGCCCCTAATGGCAGAGGTGAGCGCGTCCTCCCTTCCTCGGGCTGCAGGAGGCCGTGGATGATACTTCAGTGCAAGTCGGGTTGCAGAAGTGCAACTCCAAGTAGCTGGGGGGAAGGAGGAGGAAGAGCATTAGAAAGGCGCTGACCCATAACAACAAACGAAACCCTGAAGCTTCTTGCTCTTTTCTCAAGTAACTGAGATGCTTCACCTGTGTGTTGATACAATCCACCCCAATGATGATGTAAACCTTTGACTGAAATGATAAAACGTATATTATATTCACAATTACCTCTTCTCAGGATCAGAGTAGTAAATATTCTAATAAAACAGTGCAAATTATCACTTCCCTCCTTTTCCTCTGTTGCAAAGAATTTAAGCCACAGAGAATAGATGCAATTTGCCACAAGTCACTTTGAAGCCAGGGAGCACAGATTTCATGCCCAGTATAAAGATGCATTTCTTGCCCAAATCACTTCCCCAAATCCTCAGATCCTCCTCCACAAGACACGTGAACGATGGGAAAAGTTGTGCAACCATGAAAGTGGAATATTTATTTTTATCTTTGTAGCAACAACTAACCCAAATTAATTTCACGGAATAAAGAGCATACTTCCAAACAATGAAAAAAAACCATAATGAGAATAAACAAGCAAACGATCAATTACATTCCTCAAGACTGCTATGACTCAAGGATTTCAAAATGAAGGGGTTGGGGAAAAATATTTGTCAGATGTGCAGAGCAATGCCTCTAAGTTATCCGCAATGGCTATTTAAAGCAAGGGAAATGTTCTAGTTGCACCACTTTTAGGCTGGTGTTTTGCACATTTTAGCCACCTGTTTTAGCAAGAATAACTGTCTAGCCTCACATCATTTCTTTTCCTGATGGCATTTATCCTGCCTTCTCTCAGCAGCTCATGCCAGACTCCAGTGGTGCAGAATGATTGGAAATTTTTTCTCCTCCTGTGAACAAGTGAACCATCCATCTTAAACAGCAAAGACTATCACCCCTCCCTCCAGCAAACTGAAATAGATAGGTAGTAATTTAGCATGTTCAGATGAAGACATTTAGTTGCAGATGAAGGGGAACATGGAAATGGCTAGACATGAGGATCTACGCTTACATAATACTGATACTAACGCTAATCTAAATACCCATATGCCCTAGCCATTTTCCAGGGACAGGCTCCAAATGGAGAAAATACTGTTTTTCCTTCCACGAACAAAGGTATTCTTTGAAAACAGTTAAAAATGACAGTACGGCTTCCTTGCACTGACAACACGGCAAACATTACAACTTCTGGGTTTTGGAAGCTGCTGAAACTCAGGAAGATTCCAAGTGCCACAAGCTACGTCCATCCTGAAATTCCAGCAATCACTGGGCGACAGCATCTCTGCACATGGAATATTAGACTTCTAGGAGGCTTAAAAATTACAAAGTAGGTAAATACTCGTATTGGAACTCACGAACGGCACAGAGGAGCTGAGATACACGTAACACTTGTGAGCAGGACAAAACAACTACAGGATAAAGTCAAGACTCCTCAATACTCCCTTTTTAACACGTCGTAAATAAGCACTTTAATATCCTAAGTCAACTCTATCATTTATTTTACTAAAATATCCTCAGTATTACATACTAGAATACTGCAATGACCTTTGCCTATGCAGATTTAAATAAAACTCATTGCTGGAGCAGTGATTAATTGAGCATAAACTCTGCAACTTCCTATTTATTTTCATTACTTCTGGAGTGACAACCACCAGTATGATTGCAGTGTAGTCTCACAGTAGGGACCTGGTTTGGGGTTCTCTTTCCAAAACATCAAATAAAAAATATACATATATAATAAATATAATAAATACAGGCAAATATAAAAGTCTCCATGTGGTTCAAGACAGTGAATGGTCATCGTTAACTAAAAGCTGTCTAATTGCCACATTTCTAAATTAGTCTTTATTTCAAAAGATTCCAACAACTTTATTTGAATCAATCAGTATCACTTCAGGAACTGAAATGGAAATTACTCCTAGAATGGTACAAATCAGGACGTATATTTAGTTGAACATCAAGCTGTGACAAACCGGTGGAACGGGGCCTCTGCTTGCTTACACCTCTGCTCCGCTCTCGGTAAGAGAGCGCACCTAACCTTGACTCCGTGTAAGGCCATACGCAAGAGATGCTAATCAGCACATATACATACATTATTGGTTTCTTTCATGGGTATAAATTGGGCACTTAAACCAGATGATACAGATGAAAATTACTTCAAAATGTTTTACTTTTAAAAAGTATGAATCATGAAGCATTTTTACTTTTCATTGCAAGTCTGGGGTTAAGTTCTAGGGTTAAATCTTGTTATTCCTATGCAACTAGATGTAGTAGTAATTGCCCTGAGGCAAATTCCTATGCTAAACTTGTGATTATATTACCTTTACTGCATCCCACCACAATAGACTTGCTCTGTTTAGCCCTGTCACTTTTGATATAGATTATTTTTCCTCTTAATTTCCCCATGTTAGACTACACTGTTGCATCTATGCACCTGTCTGTCTTAAAAGCTCTTCAAGGCAAAACCTCTCAATCTATTAGCAGCCATAATGAATTATTGCAAGGCAATCCCAAGCAATAAGCTTGTTCCCATGTGTCACTGTTCCACCGTGCAGACATTTACTTCCCTGCTTGAACAATTCAAAGAGGTTTTTACTATTTCCGTGCTCTCCATGGACGGCACTGGCACAGCACCACGACCTACATACAACATCTCATTTATAATGTTATGATGCGACAGATGATAAATGACATCAATGTTCATCACAACATTTTCCATTACTTTACACATATTGTCCCCACATGGACAGTCTAATCCCTCTACCCATATATTCCATGAACCAAAGATCCACCCTGTGACCAGAGGACCTGCATGGACATTTGGGACACCCTCTGCCCCATGTCAGGAGCCGAGCGTGTTCTGGTACCGCTCAGTTCTCCACCAGTTCGCAATGCTGAATCTACAGCAGTGATGCAGGAAACATCTGATGGAATTGTGGAGAAAAATACACATTTTTCTTCCACAAGCTGTTCATAAATGTTACAGTCTTTACACAAGCATTTCCCTGCATGCCGAGATGGGCAGGCAATACAATTCCAGCCAAGAGGAGGAATTCCAGGGCTTCAAGTGGACAGCAGAGCTTAAATAACAGACTGTTGCTCTGAGTGTTTCACAGACACGATTCTCAAAGAAACTGCATATGCCAACTTAGTGGTAGCAAATTAGGTTCCTATGTGAATTAAAGCACTGAAGATGGGTAGTTCATTAGACAGAAGTGATAACTATTTTGAAAAGTCTTTGCTTTTAAATAGTCAGAGATATAATCTTCATTCAATACTATAAATAATATGGAAGTGATTTTTAAAAGGTAGTATCTCATAAGCACAGAATCACTCTAACACATTGATTGTACCCTTCCAAGAAAAAGTTCTAAACTGGGGAAAAAAAATAATAGGAAAAAAAACCACGCAGGATATTTGTTAATGAAAGCAGATACTTGAACCTTGTGCAAGCAGCATTCATGCAGCCTAACATCATGTATAATAAACGTATAGCAATCAGAGAGCCCAAAGGGACGAAGGTGAATCCATGTGACACGTGGCAAATAGAAGTGCCCAGTTGTTCACATTTGCCTTGCAGTGAGTTTGTTATGACTGAAGAGGAGTTTAAAATTTATAAATAGCTCTATAACTACTGAATTACACTTGTGTGTTGGTGTTATGGTAGCTTTCAAACTAGTTGTATGAACTAAGAACAAACAAGCAATGAATAAAACATTAAGTCATGCTGTATGAGACCATGGATTCATGCAGCACATTACCCTGCTTCTCATGAGGTCAACGGCAGACTTCTCTACTGGATCACAGGGTATAGAGAATACCAAGCCATTATTCACCTTTTTATGCTGATCATAATATTATAAACTTGTATATATTCCTTGTAGGCTTCCCTTTAGGGTCAGGTGGAAATTCCTCAAACCTTCTTTCATTTTACACCTCCTCCCTTCTCTGTTCTTCCCATTTCAAGGGCTCCTCTTTTTTGGGGGGGCTACTGATGACCTTTAGATCAGCTCTCAAATATATTATTGGTGTGTGGAGTGTGTGGCCGTGGTGAGGAATGAGTAAAAAAGTATTATCAAGGAAACTATGCCAGACCCAAAAGGCAGCCTTAGCACTGACTGCAGGGACTGAGGCCCTGCAAAAGGAGTGAAGTCAGATAAAAGAAGAGCAAACCAAACAAAACCATGAGCATCCTCCAGCTGGAGAGCTGCAAATCAGACCTGGCTACCAGCAAAGAGCAATTTTGATGCAGTTCTTAGAGAACCTACCTGCACAATAGAGTATGGCAAGAGAGAAGGCTCTCTTTCCCAAGTCTGACTCCCCGACACACCAGGGAAGCTTTCTTACAGATACACAGGCTCTTCCTTATAGAGGTAAGGCCGCTTAAAGAATTCTATTATGTAGAAAACTTATTTTATAATTTATCCCCTTTTTTTCCAGTTAACTAGTATATCAAGACAGTGGTGTAAAAAAAAAAAAAAAAAAAAAAAATTAGTATTTATTTCTTCTCTTTACAGAGATCTTGCAAAGTCCTTAAAGAGATGACTTCCACACTTACACAAGGTAAATTGTGACTGTAGGTTGTATTTTAAAGTTGTATGCAAGACAGATAAAAGGGCCTTGTGTTTGTTAAACCTTGTACCTGTTAAACCTATGCTTTACACATGAATAAATTAAAATATCTTGCAATTTTTCTCCCATGAACAGAAAGAAGTTTACCGCTGTGTTATCATTTACACTGAGTTTTATCCGAGAGCCTATAAAGTATATGAATGCCATCTTACTTCAGTGTTGTAACATTATTGTGTTGTCTGGATGTTTTATCGGTTTCTGCTCTTCGTTTGTTTGTTTTGGTTTTGTTTTTTTTTCAACACTAAACCCGTGTTCTTAACAGGAGTCACGAATTCTTATCTGAAATCAGAAACTCTATATTCTGTAACACAGGTGTAGGGATTCACTTTTAAGAGCAACCTATTGTGAGGCTTCTCCTCACAGGCTGGCACTATTGTACGTTTTGCTCAGTACATGATGCAGGATGCTGCTTTTTGCTCCTTATTTGAGCAGACAGGGAAGAAAGTGAAGTGTTTCATTACTTTCCAGCAGGCTGTTTTCTATTTCTGCCTCCTAATCACACAATATCCTGTGGATCTGACTTCAGCTGAAATAAGAAGGCAAGAATCTAGAAATACTTGTCAAAATTTTGCAGTACAAGTTAAAACATATTCTAAACAGCATCTGATTTCTAGGAAAGAAACTGGGAGTGGGTGAAAGGAATAGGAGGACAGCCATAGAAATGGTTCAGAAATAATACACAGCCAATGCAGCATGCAAGAAAGGAAGCTGAAAGGTTGCTTAAAGAATGGAGAAACCCTCATAACAGAATGTCTCAACAGTTCAGGAAAGGAGCATCCCCAAGCTGCCTAGGTCAGACGGTGGAGAAAAAGTGCAGGTGATGCTGCCTTCAGAGATCACAGCATGAAACTACTGTACGCAGCCCTACAAGCTGGCAGATGAGTGAGCTTTAGGCTTAAAATAAGCATATGTATATTGTTAATTTAATCACAGAAAAGTTCATTTGCAGAGTTTTGCTGTAGGGTTTGGAAGGTTTGTTGTAGAGTTTGCTTGTAGGCTTGTGTATATATATATATAAATATATATATTTAACTACTATCAACAATAATGGCTTCCTCAGAACTGAATATTGTGTTGCAATTAGTAATGAACACTGAATGCTGAAAGGCATTAATTACAAAGAGAGACACTTGAAAAAGAAAACTTCAAGTGGGTAACTGCTGGCATATATTACCCAGATTTTGCACAGTATTTTCATTATATGAAAATTGTCCTGCTGGTGTTTTTAATGCACATACACATATAGAAAACTGTAAGGGCAGCTTTTCCACTCCTATTCAAAGGCCACAGGATTGTCTCCCTGCAAAGAAGTGTGGAATAAATAACATGGCATTTGGGATAAACACATTTCAAGGAAACTGATATGGAAACATTGTCTTGCTCTCTGCACAAGGCTTAACTTTTTGCTTGATCAAGAAAAATATATCTGTATTACTAATCTGGAAAAACATCCATTTTTGGAATTATTTTCCTTATGTTGAACAATTAATAAAAGTTGGTCTTCGAAACCTCTAAGCATGGGGTGCAGGATCATCTAGTGATGTGTGAAAATGCACCGTTTTACATTACATAAAAACACCATTCAAAGAAGTTGATATTTTTAGTTTAAAAATGTCATAGAGGGATCTGAAGTACATTAAGGATGTATTCTATACATTTTTAAAACATTTTTATGTGTCTTAGATGTTTAAGTCTCCTTAATTTAGACTAATAAGGACACTGGTTTAGTACTGTTAAGCTTTTCATAGAAGACTACAGAATCTTTTCTGCCTTCTTTTTATTGAATTTACTTCAAATGCAGAAAAAGTCAGCGAGTCTTCAACTTGGTCTGTCAGATCAACAGCAGGAGACCAATATTATGATGGAAACATTTTAAAAATGATAAATACTTCCAGCCACTACAAGACTGAAAATAAATAGTCACCTCTGGTGAACAAAATTATTTGGAGTGTGGTCCTCCGTGATCAGCAGAAATCATCTCCCATCGTGCTGTAAATCTTCCCACATGGATTGGCACCACTTATTCCTGTTCAGAACCTACCATCACTGTCACATTCTGTGATACTTAAAAAGGGTACATATAGTAAAGAATATCAAATGGCAACCTGAAAATACTGATAGAATAGCAGAAAAATGACTAATTATTATGCAATAGTAATAGCCTGGGTTTGAAAATGAGCCAAGAAGGATAATCCTGTAATTTTTGAAAAGCAAAGGAAACATTAAAAAAGAAACCGAATGAGAAGTATCCTTTGACACTAAAACACTATCATTAGTCAGCGTGCCCAGCTACCACATTGGTTAAAGGAGAAATAAAAAAGCCTTCAGTTTCCCTGAAGAATCCCCATGGAAGACGACCCCAGCAGCCGCAACAAGACACGAGCATATTAATGATATCTGGATCCAGGGCAACACTGGAACACATTATTCTGAGCAAGAGCTCAAGAGAGCAGCGATTCTTTCGTGTTCAGAGGCAGGAAGGACTCCTGGAGCTTCAGGTGAGCCCAGGCCTCAGCAGAGTAACTATCTGAAAACCTTCAGGTATTTGCTATTTTGTAGAGTCTTCCTTCCTCTGCTCAGAGTGGAAATTGAACTGTTAGCACATGTAAAGTCAATGTTCAGTTTCATTTTTTTTTCACTCTGATTTGCTTTATGTAAAAAATAAATAAATAAATAAACCACAGAGTTATTTACTAGAGCAAATCATACTCTTGATTTTTAAGAGAAATTGGTAATCGTAACTAGTTAAATCACATTCCATCCAAATAAAGATTTGTATTTTAAAATAGCACCTAGATGCATTAGAAACAGGGAATAAAACATTTTCTTTCTTTGTCCTCTCATCTTTAACATGCTGTATATGACCAGTTTCCTCTCTTTTGGGTCATTCCCACAGCAAAATTTGCTTATAAATTCTACAATATAAATAAGGGTCACAGCAGAAGCCGATGCTGAACATGAAAGATAGCGCAGCAGAAATGTAGTGCTGGAAGAGAGAACATTCTTTGGTGACCAGGTTGAGAACTGAATTTGAATTTTCATGAGGTTACAGCTAAACGCCTTTTCATCAGAAGCCTCGTAAACTCTTACTCAAAGTTTTTCACTTTTTCACTTGTTTTATGCACACATTAAGTTAAACAAAAAAGATGACACATTTAACTTTAATTCTAGAATGCATTTTGTTTTGCAACTGTTTTAGAGTCCACCACTAACAATTAACTCTGCAAAAGAACTGAGACAGAAAAGTGATGTCCCTCAAGTTGACAGCCTCACTTTTTTACTATTAAAGTATTTTGTAGCTGACTTTATTTTTAAGACTAGAATATGTTGAAAAGACAAAATTCTTTATTAATTCTCCATTGCAGATGGCTTATAACTACTGGTATTATAGGAGAAGCAGTTTACAGCTGTCTTGGACAGACTTGTAAATATATTTTGTTAAGAAAACTGTAGCATTAAATTTAATCATCTTGATGTACAAATATTTACAAAAAAAGAGATAAATTCCTCCTCACACACCACTGCTTGCCATCACTGCATTGTGTTTGCACTCAGAAAGCTACAGAAAGACAAACGAGGCGTTCTCGAGGGACAGGGCGATGGTTCCATCTCGGACATGACGGAGCAGATGGGCGGTCGGGGCCGAGGGCCCAGCCTCTCGCACCAGCAGTGACTGATCCAGCGAGTGCTCGTGGCTGCACAGGCAGCCTGGGGTCCGAGACGTGCACAAAGCAGCTGCTGCCCCGAACCGCTCATCCTGAGTTCCTGCTGGGCACCAGCTCTTGTCTTTGGAAAGTATTTCACACAATGCTGTGCTGAATTCTCTGTTCCTGAATCCCAAATCCTCGGTTCTTTTTGCTCCTTAATTTCAGAAGTTGGATTTTTGGCTCAGCATCATTTCAAGCACAGAGTGTTAGTACGCATGGTGAACCTATTTGTTGTGGCAGCCCTGTTTAGGAGAGCTATAACTTATGCTAATAATATGCCAAAATAAAGATTTTTGTTAAAACAAGATGGGTACTTTTTTGCTAATATATTTTGGAGTGAATATTTCCTCTATAAAAAGAATATTTAGATTCATACTATCCTCATGACATGATCCTGCCTGCCGTGGGCATATTGAGACACTCGCCAAGGCTACGCCTTGAGCTGCTGTGATCCTGGTCAGACTACACAGACCAAGAGAGTCTGTGTCACTGCTTCCTCTCACCCTGCATGCCCAAATCTTCATTTCACAAAAACAGGAGATGGAGTTAAGACACAGGAAGAGCACAAAGCACTTCCAGAAACTCAACATTTAGATGCTGCTGAAAGGTAGATCCAAAATGGACTCTGAGGTATAATAAACCTAAATTATTCTTACCTTGTCAGAACAATAATAATTTACATTATCCGTTTTACTAGTGTATTTGTAAAATATAGAATGATTGCCTATTTAAATTCCTGGAATGAAGCCAAGACATCCATACAGTCTCCTTAATCAAGCTCATTTAAATTTACAGTACAGATGGTACCGAAAAACATAGCTCTGAAAACAAAAATGTACTTTAATTTTACACTATTTTAATAACTTTTCACCATTTCTTTTATTTTGAAACAAGAACTGTCACACAGACGTAGATCACTTCAAATAAAATACATAGGCAAAACTCACCAACACCAACTGGACTCACTACTGGACTTTTTGTAGTATTACTAGTTCGGGTTACATATATATGTGTGTGTGTGTGCGCACACATACATGCATATATACACATAGTTCTACCAGTAGGGAACATCAGTCACTAATTGTCATGGCCTTACCTTAATGTAATCCTGACTCAGCACTTCAAAAGTAAATGGATTCCATTAAGTCAGAAAACTACAAGAATCATGTCTGATTTAAGGTCTACTAGTCAAAATATTTTGTGCTGTTTCCTGAAATAACACTTATGACCAGCTAGTTTACACATACACACACACAAATACTTTAGGTCAATATTGATTTAAAAACCCTGCTCTATCTTCAGTTAGTGTCAATGCTTAAAATTACAGTATCATTTCTGGAAGCTATGTTCACTAAAACTGGCAGATGCTTCGTGGAAAATTGCCATTACCGATTAAAACATAATGAAGAATCAACCTGCTGGGGCACCTGGGATAAATTCATTTTTTTCAATGCATTATTATTCCACTTGAGTGAGATAATAGATTATAATTTTAGAGAAAGTGGCATATGGAACATCTATGAGACTTTACAATAATCATTTGAAGCCTTGATCGCACACGCTTGGAAGGGGAGGCACTTCAGCCACGTTTTCAGTAGATCACGCTTTTTAAGCAGGAGATTTAAAAGACTTTCATCTCAAAGCAAGTTCAGCCATCAAATAAGAAATCACTTGCACACATGCCAGACAAAACTATTAGATTTGAGTAACTACTCCTGTTCCTCAGTTTCAGCCCATTTTAACATTGTCAGTTTAATCACCAATTGCAGAACCTATACCCAGATTTCCTTCCCCATCCTGTAGTGCTAACGAGAGCATAAAGGCAGTTCTTGGGAATCCTCAAAACAAGGCAGCTGCCAACTGCAGTTAGACAACGGAAAATAAGATGTGGTGGATGGTGAAAAGGAACGACCAGGTCCATCTCGGCGAGATCTATTTCACGAGGAACCGGCATTTGACTCATTGACAATTTGAGGACTGTTTGTTGTTGGATACAAAGTCTTCGTGCGTGCATATACACTCCGATGCAATGAGAACACATATTAACAACCAAACCCAGAAACTTGCCCCTGATCCAGATAAGCCAAAGGGAGAACCTGAAGTGTAAGAACTAATTAAAATGTTCTCCAGGTGTGACCTGGAGGCTCCACCTCCAGCAGCGGCAATAGGCAATGCTGCAGGGAGAAGATGCAAGCTGGGACAACTGATGCAGTCTCTGATGGTCCCCCGGCACCCACACTTTACTGCAGACATTAAGGGGTTCATTCCCTGCATCCCTGGTGCCAGGGGACAGAGTGACAACAGCTAGAAGGTGAGTATCAAACAGACCAAGGGCCAAACAGAAATTTGTGCAACAGCTTTGCTTTTAGCTCCAGTCTGAACCACTGTCCCATCAATTTTGGTTTCTACCAGACTCTTCCTCCTGCCTTGCCTGCCTGGCCAATTCTGAATTGCAGGCCTTGCTCCTGCCTATGTTCTTGCCCCCAGCTATCCTTAAATGAACAGATAAACCAGTTCAATAAAGTTACACAGAAAAAAAAAAAAGTTTTAAAAAAAGCTTTGAAACAATCGGTTGGATTGCTCTGACTTGTCATGTGTTAGCTCAGGTTAGAGTGGTTTTCTTGCATGGTGCACCATCCAAAGGGAACTCAAGTCCAGCTCAGGGACCTCTAGAATGTGCTCCATACCCTATTGGGAGCAAAAGGATCCAGATCAGAGACTGGTTTGTCACATCTTTGAACCACAAACACGATGGGGCTGTTTAGCCAAGGAAACAAGGTGAAACCCCAAGTGTTCTGTGCTGCAGCACCAACTGCTTCTGTCTCATGATCTTGGGCAATGCAACAGCTAGGAAGGTATGGCCAATGCTGTAAAGAACTTGGACACTCTAACCTACTGCATAGAGAAATATTCCAAATAACAATGACAACAACTTGAAAGTGAAAATGCTGGAAAAGCACTACCTTTTGATTTCTAAGGGCATAGGACTTTACATCCCATCTTATGTAAATCTGCTCCTCACGTGTCCTTCTGCTTCAGAACAAAGTTCCAAAACAATGTCTTTCTCTTTTGTTTTGTCCTTACATTAGGAAGTTGTGGCCATGCAATTATTTGTATAATGATTTCTAGGTCAAGCCAGTCTGATCTACTGCAATCTATTGGGAGTTTACCTCTTTTCCAATTTTTTTACTTGTTTCTTAGAGTGTGCAACTGAGCTCTTCCAAGTCTGGCTGCAGTACAAAAAAGCTTTCAGACATACTGGGATAAAGACTCAAAAGGAAACTGCAAACCACACCTTTAATTCTTTAATTGCTAACCAGTATTTTTAGACTTCAGTGTTAATTTGCAAGAGGGACAGCAGCATATACAACAAAATGTTGTAAAAGATAAGCAGGTAAGCTGTAAAGCCTTGAAGGAGAAAACTTTGCTAAAGAAATAAAGCTGTGAGATAAAGTATGACCAGGTGATAAAAATGACATGAATACACTGCATGAGCAAGTGAAAACGGAACGGAGAAGGTGATGTTCCCAGCTCTGGTGTTTCTGGCTCTGCATCTACAATGTGTTCACCTTAGGTGTAATTTCACTCTGTGTGAGGGGTACTTTACTATGTTAGCTGAAAACTAGAAGATACAAAACCAACCAACCAACCAACCAACCAATGTGTTTTAAGAACCAAATGGACTTGCAGCTTTAAAGTGGTAGAAGTAGCAGCTTTCCGTATCAAAGAAAATAAATGGAATCCCAGTCTATCGGCCACAAATTTCCACATCGAACTGTGGGCTCAACAAACTGCCACATAATTTAGCAGGGAGGACAGGCTCACGTTACACCGCAAACAGTACAGAAAAGGTCTGCCTGGAGCACAGGTCCTTCTCCTCAAAACCCAGAAACCAGGACAAGATAAATGAAACCTTCCATTCTACTATACCACCATACCTTTTCGACTAGAATATATACAGAATTCTAAGCAAACTCCTTTTAACATAGCATCAAATGCTCTCCGAATACTGAGTGCTTGAAAAAGATCATGTATTTAGACATTTTTCACATGCAAGTATCTTTTATATTTAAGATGGATGCCCGAGAGTTGATTTGTCCTTTAATATGTCCTATAGTAGCAAAATTCAATAAAGTAACAATCCAGGCACATTTTTCATTCCAGGAAATCTCTTCTGCGGATGCTCTTTCTTTCCTTTCCTGCCTAGTTCGATTGATTGCCCCTTCCACTGTACCTGGAAGCCACATATCTCTCGGTGTGATGCTGAACCTTGTTTCTGTACTTTGTTAATAGGCTAATGTCCTTTCCCAGAATGATTTTGCAAATTCCACAACATCTAGGAAGGCTACAAGCAAACTGTAAGGATTAGACATTCTGTAGGTTTTCTGTTTGCTTATTAGGCACAAGAAATCTGATCTAAATGAGCTCTGCATTCTCTCTTTATTTTCCTCCCTATAATCTTTCTTGCTCGGATGTAATTCACATATGAAAAGAAAAAGCTGAACAAAAGAATAAATGTTAAATCATTGTTCTGCTTTACTTTCTCAATCCCTTGAGTGGTTCCCAACCCAGAAGCACTTCTTTATTCCTTTCATTCCAATTACCGTTTAACCATCAAATGAAAAAAATAGCAAAGGAAATAAGTTATGCAATATATTACATTCCACTGGAAATATTAAGTAGCTTTGACAATAGGATATTTGACAATGTTGAGAAAGAGATAGAAGCAATTAACATCAAATTGTTACTTTTCTCCAAAGGAAAATATTTGTTTAATTCAACCATTCAAATGAAAAGAGAAATTTAATTACAACAGTGTTTTATAACTGCCTGTCCAGATTAACAAAAAGTGCAGACATTTCTCTCTGGAGTCCTATTCAATACGAATGTGAAACATAGATAAGTGGATAGAAGAACCCAGCACGTGATGATAGCCCTTACATTCCTCAAATGTGTAAAGAAACTCATACCATAAACATATCACACATGGCTCCTAAGCTTCATAAATGATGAGCACTGTTGTTCTTAATTAAACAACAATTTATCTTAAGGAAATAAATATAATCATTTTTTTCCATCTGTTATATTTAAGCTGCAAATTTAGCATGGGCTTGGTCTGCAGTTGCACTTGTCTGGACCCTGCTGCAAGCTGTGAACCATGATTGCGCCAAGTGGAATTTTCAGCAACGTAAGGTAGGAAAATCTGCCCTGTTCCCCCAGTCCTAAGGCAGCACAAGCACCCCAAGAGGCCAGGGGGCAAGGGAAACACAGGCTCTTGTCCTGCTCTGCAACCAGTGTGAACCTGAGGACAACTCCCCAAATCTGTTCCTATTGCAAAGTGCTCTCCCTGCTCGCGCACGGAGCATCTCTGTCAGCCCAACACAGGACAAAACCTGCCATAGCTGGAGAGCACTGCAAGCAGTGTCAGCTGGCGCTGTGTTTCCTCACTACTGAGGTGGCCAAATAACATTCGACACTGAATCCCAGCACTGAAGTGCTGAGGGCAGTTTTTGGTCTCCTGACAATTTTGGTCTTTTGCAGTGTCTTGGGAGTTAACAGTTCTATTTTCAGTCATATTAACTAAAAAGCTGTTCGATGTCCTTCAGAATATGATCTTATGTTTAAAGCAAACCACACTTCTGCTTTTTAGGCACAGTGTGACTCAAAGAGGCAGCTCTGTAGGGTGGCATCCTGCCACACGACAGGCAGTGTCACTGACTACAGACACCATTCAGCAGCAAAGGAACTACAGTATCTTTTAAAACATCTTTTAAAATTAGAAACACTGACACTAGAGATGTGACGATAATCAGTCCTTCCCATTTTACTTTTCATTTTGATTCTACTCTCATTTGTTGGTATTTATACAGAATAGCTGATTAATGCAAAGTGCATGTTCATTGTAGGGCTGCATTTTCTCACAAGCTGAATAGCAAAACAGAGATGGGGTGGAAAAGCTACAAAGGGAGGAAGCTCAAACATGGTGTTCTGAGAGAACAAAGAATGAAAGTTGATTTAATTTAAGAGATGGAATTTCTACAGACAATTTAGAATCACCAAATACACAAAGGTCTCTTTCAGTGAGAGTACTGGGGTATTCATCTCCAGGCTTGCTAAAACCAACTTTTACTGTATTTGAAAATTTGATTGAAGCAGGCAGCTTATTGCCATTAAATAATATAATACAGGAGGAAAAAAAAAAAACAGTTACACATTAAAAGAGCTGGTTCAGTTACAACTGCAGCTGCTTCCAGTAAATTCCATCTTTTGAATAATAAAATTATTGGGCAATTAAAAGCAATTGCCACTTCTGTTTTCCTACTGATAAACATTATAAAAACCCTCAGAACCACCGATTTTCCTGTTTATAGCTGAGCTCATCATCATCTAGCAAACTATTCTGCGTAGGTCACACTGGATTTGCAATTTAAGCTTAAAAACAGAGCTGCAATAGAATCAGCTGATTTCTGCTTACTTCTAATGAGGAAACAATTCATATTACTATAGCATCTTACTATGCTACCTTATTGAGCACGTTTGCAATACAATGCATATATTTTTTATTGCAATCTATTGCCAAGTTATGGTGCCAGTTTCAGTCTGTGATTGAGTAGGCTTAACCATGACTACTTAAACTTAATGGTATGTTTCTGGGCAAAATTTTTCACTTTAAATAAAGATTGGTATTATCTTACAAACTCAAGCTCTCACCCAACTTGCATTGCCTGTCTATGCTGTACCATGTAGCCCTGGAGCCCCATAAATACAGAATTGCCATTGCTGATAATATGACATAGCCTTTCTATTTAATACATTTGGCCTCAGAACTGAGGCTTGCCAGGCTTTGTATGAACTTGGCCAGTCTGGATTTCCCTTTAGCTTGTACAGCTCTACAGAAATTCTTCTAATGAAGAAGCCAGCTATGCCTAGTTCATTTTATTTTTCCTTCTATTTGTTAGGCATAATCATATATATTTTTTCTACACAGAGGTATGAAGTAGTTATTCTGTGTAGAATGAAATATTTGTTCTGCTAACACAAAGCAGTGCAGTGAATAGAGGCACAGCCTGACTGCGGAGGCACTCATGACAGTGGACGTGTGGGACACAGTAGGAATTACAATCAGGATTTCCTACAAGTAGGGAACTACAAGTATAGGATGGCACGAGTCACAGGCGACTCAGGCAGCTGGCCAGAGGTCACAACATCTAGGGTTTGGCTGAACATGCTGGCTTTTTGGTGTGTGTTTGTACGAGTCTATACACGTTGGCCAAGTGGAGACATGAGAATCTAAGGATCAGTTACAAAGCAGATGAGTGTCTAAGCCAGTTGCTGGTGTATCTAGAGCAGGTTTGCATAGCTGTGTGTGCACGTCCTCATGAGCAAGGAGGCCGGGATCAACAGCATGAGAGCAGCTGCAGGTCTTGGCGACCTGCATGGAAGTAACTGCACCAAGTCATGCCCAGGGGCCAGCAACCAAAACCCAAGCCAGCTCCTGCACCGCCTCAGTGTGCAAGACCGGCTACTGGAAGAATCTGCATTATACAGATATGTATATACAACGGGGGTATTCCCACTAACACACCTTCCTTCTGATCATCCAGGGAGGACAACAGAGTGATGTGGTTGGTCCTGTGCTACTGGATTAAGATTGGCAGCTGTTTATGGGGGGTGATCCCCCATGAAAATTTCACAGCCCTTTATCCTCTGCTCTGACTAACATACCATGTCAAACTTCTAAGTTCAGTATATGCAAATAACAAAGAACCAAAAATTCAGACCTTAGGAAAAAAAAAAGTAAAATGAGGGATTTACTCTAATAGGTCTAAAAGTTAAAATTCTACAGTATACTCTAAGAAATCAGGTGTATAAGAAGAGTTGCTCCATACTTCAACACCTGCTAGCAGGAAGGGATGCCTTGAGTGTAGTGAATGTCACCCATCAGGCACGGTGAAGCTTTTTCTTTTATAGGGAAAACAGTCTGAAAACGTGTTCTCTTGAGCGATCTCTAAGGTCATTACTGTTTCACGTTTCTGACATCCTTAGGCAGCAAGCTGTGCACTCCAAGGTCAGAGAAAGAATAAGTTTTTCTTCCCCCCTATTATTATTATTTTTTAAATATAACAGATAATGGGACTAACATGGACATCCTACTGCAGTTAAAAATGGAGCAGAACAATAATGCTGGAGTGTGAAGTGGGTGTTTTAAAAAGGACCAGAGACCATAACAGGGGCTGAGTACCTAGCATGGCAAAGAAGCACGCATGTCATCTTGCTCATTTCAAAGCTTATTTCCAGATAATCTGCTAAAAAAGATCATGAAGTATCATAAAAGTGAAGCCACTGAATGTTACAGTCATTTTACACAGCAACACTTAATTTTACTGCGTTGGGCTGAACAATGGAAACACAATCAAATACTCACTGTATTTAAAGCGCTTCAGAAAGATCCGTTATCTTTCTGTGGATAAGAAGCTACTATTGATTTCAAAAGTGTTACTGAAATTCCATTTTTAGCAATAAAATGAACTGTATTTTCATTAGAAAGAGTAATGTATTATACTGATGCAACCCAATACTTAACATTGCTCAAAGGTATGCAGCGAGTAGGGGCTAGTGGTTTCTTTATGAAAGAGAAGCCTTTCCAACATTGATCTAACTGAATGAGGCTTAAAATAGACTTCTTTTTTTTGCTCCCAGTATGCTCCCAGACAACAAGACCAGATACTGTATCCCTAAAATATGCAAGGTGAAATCCACTCACAGCTCGCCTGCAATTCAATATATGGGCCACTATCTCGGTGTACAAGTGCATCTTCAAAGACAACCGGAAGTCCCTTTTAGAAGGGGACACGATGCTGACCATTTCCTAATGAAATTCACTAGAATCCAAAAGATCCCCAAAAAGTGGAAAAAAGCCAGACTGAACTGGTTTACTTTTTCTCACAGCTAAGATGAGCTGCAATTTGTTTGTAGATTTATAGGCAGAAAGAATGAGCTTTTGAACCCTAAGTTACGCACACGTTATTTCCCGGTCTACCTCCGAAGTGCCCCACCTTTTGCATAACGCTCCTCTACATCCACCTGCTCTTCACCTTTCCCTTTTCATAAGGTCTTTTAACATCAAGGATAATGTGTTGACCTGCTGTTTATCTGTCCAAGTCAAATACTGTCTTACAAAAGCTCCACACCATGGAGCAAGCTTTGCACCTTTCTCATCAGCACAGTATCGTGGCACTCATCCTCCGTGAGCCACGAACACTCTCACAGGTGCTGACCCTCCTCCCCAAAGTCTCCATGCTCTTCTGCACCTTTCCTCTTGGACAGTCAGCTGCCACAAGTTACTGTCTCTTTATTTGCTGCCTAACAGATCTATATTATAGAGTTTGTAATTGTCCTGATACATGTTACATTTTGATGGAGTGCCTGTAAATAACCCTGTTGTCGATAACAAACACAGCAGCAAATACTTATGCAGTTGGTTTGATGTGAAAAATGAAAAATCAATGTAATATGCCCTTATTGTAGGCACCTGCAGGCAACAGCCAATACAATTGATTAACTCCTACACAATAGATAATAAAGCCAATTACAAAACATATGGAACATCCCAGTATAGCTCCACATTTAAATGCAGCGGTGAAGACAATGCAAGGAAATGCATTAAAAATGATTAATACTCTCAAAAAAGCATTCCTGATGCAATGGTATTATATATTCAGATTATCTGCCCATCAAGAACTCAAAAGGTTAATGCAGCACTGACTCATTTGTTAAGAACTCCAAAAGCTTCTGCATCTAGATATGAGTTTACTATCCCCTCCATTAAGCGTGGACATAGAACATGTACACTGTTTGTTTTTTTATTTCTCTAATGCCAAAAGAATAACTTTATATACTCTAGCATAACTTTACAGAATTTTCAATTAAATAGCAATCTCCATATTCATGTAATTCTAGTGGAATAGAATAATTTTCTATTATTCTACTCCTCGATAATAATTTGCATAATTTTCTATTTAAATATTTTTATCAGTTCCAAGTAATGTACCCAAAATAAAATCTGAAACAAAATAAGAATATTTAGTGCAAGATGATCTGTAATATGACATCTTCTGAATTCCCTCTTCTTGGGCATCAGTTCATTTTGGTCAAAGTTCCCACACTAACTGCACATGCAAAACACACAGTTATGATTGCCTGCTTAAGAGGAAGAAATAAAGGTGGAAAAGCAAAGAACGAATGAAGAATTAATTTCTGCTCCTGTAAGCACACTCCTTAAAAGAATAAAACAAACTGAACTTCATTGCAATAATGCACTTTTCATAGGAAATGAAGTTGGCAACAACAGCTACTTCTCTATAAGACAAGAAATATTACAAATATTTATATATAGGTCACATTTGTTTGTAATCCACAGTTACTGACATTTCTCCAAAGTTGTAAGAAATGCAAATAAAGTTTAGAAAGATATTTTTTTTTCATTTTGCAATTAGCAAAGAATGTGACAGACAAGACTAAATTTTGGAGCAGGATAAACCTTGACATAGTGAAAGCAGAAGAGCTCTTGTTGTTTCCCCCACTCTCTCTCTGACAACCATGACCCAGTGGCGCTCCACAATCCCGAGCAGCCCTGACGCCCTCAGCTCGCACAGCAGTTCACTGAACAAAACCTTCTGGGGGCCTCTGAACGAGACGAGGCCGTGCCTGCCTCCTTGGCACTGCTCGCCATGGTCGCACCCTCGGGCTGTGTCCTAAAGGCTTCACCCACCCCAACCCTTGAGCCCAGCTACCCCACACACCTGGTGGAGCCTTGATACTAAAGTCACTGCAAAGACAAAGACCGATGACTCCAATTCGTAACCACTTAATATCATCTTTATTTCTATCCTTGATACCTTCCATCATACATCCATTATGCATTTTTTATTGTGCAAGTATTTTAGCTGCCCGTTAAAAGAGGACTGGAAGCCAATCAATTGTGTATATCCTTGTTTTGAACCATTTATATTTGATTTCTGTATTCTAAATGTTTCCTGCTCTGACCACCTTTATTCTAGAAGAGCCTTTTAAAGTGACACAGGTCAAACCAGGAGGCGGAAGACCGGCAGTCCTGCGCACAGGTAACCGGGCCATAAACTTTCTGCCTGCTCAGCTTGTTCAGCCCTTGTCTTGAGCAGCCCATTACCTAACTGCCCTGCCACATGTCTTGTCTTTAGGCCCCCTGCTCATGATTTGGTAACTAGAGACCGTTTCTAATGGAAAGGTTTTACGGTCGAGCACTAGTCCTACCTCACGTCAAGGGAACGCAGCATGAGGACTACGCAGTATAGCCCAAGGGCATCAGAAAACCGAGCCTTATCTGGAGACGTTGGAACAGTGCTCCGAGCTGAGGCCTAGTGCAGCTTCCCATTGCCGCTGCTCAGGACGTGGTCCGCTGGTCTTAGCAAAAAGCTGTGCCATGCTAGAGAGCTTCTTTCAAACTCCAAAGGCTAAAACAAATTTGTGCTCTTTAACCAAAGTAACAACAGCACCTCTGCTTGTGTGCAGAAATTCCTGAAGAAAACATAACTAAAATGTAATTCCATAGGATACATAGCATCTTTCCATAGGAAACGTATGTATGAGGGACAATTCTCACACGGTTTTGGGAGCAACCTGCCTAATGAAGAGCAAGCTCTTGATTTAATGAACAAGTCCGGCTTCCTTTTCCTTCGATACCATCTTTCCATACGCGACCGTCACCTTTTCAATTGCTGCAATCCCCTCATCTGAGAGAACAGCCGCGCTTGTCAGCAGGCTGGCTGCAATGTCAGAGATTAGCTGAACTGCTCCCATTAGAGCTAATGGAGTTACCGACTAAATCCCTACACGGTGAGTTGTCAGGTTTTTCTTAAGCAATAATATCCCTGCAAGCTTCCATTTACCCAAAGGTTTAAAATGAGAAGCTGAGTTTTTTCCCTCCTTTACCTTACAGAAACTGAAGTCTTTCCTTTGATATTTTCAAAATCTCCCTATCTCCTATCTATTTCCAATACATAAAATTTTCGGTGGCTTAGCAGATATTGTGGTGACATCCAAAGAGCACAAAAACAGATTATCTTTCAGTGATTTCATAGCGATATTTACTAGTGGAATATTATGCAAAACAGCAGAAAAGTTTCACTAGAATCTCTATTCCGCATATACATACGTTTCAACTGCTACTGACATTTCAGATATTACAAATAAAAGAAGAAAGCAACAGATTTGAGCTGAATTAGCATACTTCCTCCTGATGAGGAAGCATAAGTCATCTTACATTCGTGTTGTTTATCAGCGATTATATATCTTTCTAACTTTAAATTTCTACCACCCATATGCACGATGTCGGTTTTACAAATTTGACTACAACATCTTTCTACGTAATAGCTACATATTAATCTTGAATGTATTCTTGCTCACGCAAATATTTAACTACAGCTCTGTGGGATGATCTCTTTATGGTAATTAGTATCTTAAAGAGCTCTGAGAATAGTCTCATCATGATAGCAAAGATAACAGGCTTCAGTTTTCAGAACATCCCTTTTTTTCCCTGGGTTTCAATAAAGGAGTTATCAATCCAGTAAACAGAGAGGAGAATGCAAACTTGTGTCTATGGCAACCATATTATCCCTCTTCACTTTATATTTCTATGGCTTTTCAAAGGATTCTAGAATTCACTCTCATCTTTATTCCGCATGGGTCAATTAAAACCATCTCGGAACTACACCAGTATTTCAGAATTGCTACCCGCTACAAAACTGATCCATAAATTCTAACCTAAAAAACAAACTACTCTACAAGTTTAACAGGCAGCCTCTGTTCAGGAGAAGAAAAGAAAATCTCTACTGAACTAATTACTTCCTACAAAGTTTCTGGTACTGTTGCTGCCTGGCACCAAACTCCTTTACTTATAGACAATTCCTGCGACAGGGTGATCCAGAGAGGCTGATGAAAAGAGGAAAAGAACAAAGAATGAAGCTATTGTTCAGGTTTGAAGCTGTTCGCTAATCTGAAGCAACTCAAAGGTTGGGGAAAAAAACAACCAAATCTGTCATAGTGCAAGGCTTTGAGGATGAACCCACAAAGAACTCTGACAAAATATACATGCAAATATTTTGGTGTTAAAGGGCTAAAACTCTCTTTTTTCATCTGTCAGTATTTAAATTTGCAAAATAATCTAATCAAAGTGATTGATCTTAGAAGTTATTTAAATTTCAAAGAATCTAATAGCAAATTACGTAAGAGATTTTGTTTTTCCTACTGTTTGATATTGCCTTGACTCTTCCTAATGTTGCTGTTGAACTTTGGGTCTTCTAAATATTTTTTCTAAACGTTCTTCCTCCTGTCAAGCCCTTCTCTCCTGATGACTTCCATTTTTCCTCATATATACATCTGCTGAATCCAACTCCCTTAAACTGGAAGAGCTCTGTAGCAAATAAATGGAGTATTTGCCTGAACAATAGTCATAAGATGAATGGCTGCCATGCCTCTAGGTTCTCAATCCACATTTTATTTCTTCCCTGTTCAGGTTAGCTTTGCAGAACACACAACATGAAATCACATCCCAACTATCGCAGACTTGATATGTGCTGACAGGGGAGAGATGATGCCAATTCAAAACATTTTTGACATATTAGATTCATTCTCTGTTCGCAAATCAACTGCATAGCATGGATGTCACAGACTCCAGTGTCAGCAGGACACAACATATATAAATATCTAAATTTAAATGTATTCACAATGTACACATACATACTGCTGCCTAAGAGGTCTTAAACGGAACTGTAGTGTCCCTTACAAATGATAGTACTACTTATTAACAGTCTGACTTGAAACTTTCCCGTTAATTTTTTCACCTGGATACTGTTTCTTGAATAAGGTAGAATCAGATTGACCACAGAAACGATGCTGAGGACGCACCTATGACAAGCTGTCATCATACACTGGTTTGGTATTTACTGGGAATGATGCTGTCAAGTCCAGGCTATAGGCTCTATTTTTCCATAGCTAAACATTAGCTCTGTAGGAATTATATTTTTGAGAACAAAAATTGTCATTGCCTTTCCTTCCTATGACTCATATAAATTTAATTCCAAATTTGCCTCAAGGATGGCCTTTTATTTATTTATTTTAGAGTCAGCAAAGTGCTGTTGGAGTGAATTAAAATAAAGCTGATCTGATCTGGATACAAAGATAGAAAGTTGTTGTCTTTAACGTTCCAATTTACTACCACTGATTTTGTGAGCTGTTGCATAATAGCAACATACAAGGTAAGTTTAAGAATTAAAAGACTAAATTCTTGTGCAGATCATTTTTCACTTGTACTTGCCTGACACTTTCAAGTAAAGTAAGATTTTTCCAAATTAGGACTTTACAGATTAAGGCAATTATTTAAAACTATGAAAAAAAATGAGCCCAGAAATAAGATTTTGATATTATAAATAAAATATGCATTAAAGGAATGTTTTGCAGGCTACTGCAAGCAGGAAGGAATGCCTTTTCCCATGCAGTGATTCAATGGCAGAAGGCTGCCAGCCTGCCACGGAGACCCACTTTTATCTTGTCATAAATGTTTACAGTCTATTTGCAGTGAGCTCCTGATTTCTCAGAAACTCATTTTCTCCACGGAATTTTCTAGAGACACTTGCTTCATTTTTCCCACGAGCTGAGCTCCGCACACTGCCTTCTAAGCACGGCCAAGCCCTGTCTGATCTGGATAGTTAGAATCCTTTTAGAAATATTATGACCTTTGTGGTTCATTCAATTAATGATTGCTTAAAGGAGCAGGCAGGGCAGGAATCATGACAATTTTACTAGCTTTCCAAGACCCTATTTTATATCTTTTCTTTTCTGTCCCTTCAAAAATGAGGCAACCCTTCCACTGTAGTGTTTTAAAGCAAAGCCCCTGTTCTCTTGGCCCTTCAAATATATAGAAAATTAAATCTTTATTATTAGGTCTTCTCAGACTTCTCAATGCTTAATAAAAATAATGATAGTTAAACCTCTTTTAATACTCGCACTCCAATCCCCTGCCTGCCTCCTTCCTCTCCTGGGTACTGTCTTAAAACATGTTCCTTATCCTAGGCTTCCTTTTACATTCCTTAATGAGCAGCACACTAGTCTCTTAACTGTCCTCCACATAAATGGATTAAGTTTCACATGAAGAGAGATCCCCAGGTATGTGTTAGAGCAGCTGTAAGCAGCTGTGTGAGATGGGATGAGAGCAGAGACATAATTCACCTGATCTTGACAGCAAAAGCACCAACTCTCTGCAACATTTATTTTGACTCCCAATGAAAAGACCCTTTTAACTTGTAGCATCTTTTATTCAGCACCTCATTTTCTGCTAAGTATTAGAAGTCAGTAGGGTGTGAGGATTTGTTCCAAGGCTTGCTGAGATGTTACCAACACGGAGAAGATGCAGACCGTTCGTGCTGAGTAAAGCCAATGGGGAAGTTTGAAATTCAGATGCGTTTTCCCGCCACACCGCACCACGCACGTGTGTTTTTCTTCCCCCTTGGCCCTACTTGAGCATAATTTTTTCTGTGTCTTTTATTCTTTATTATTAAAAGCAATAGCTTAAAAATAGACAAGATCATTTAAACTTGTGGCTTAGATAAGTGATATAAATGTACATTCTTGTTATTTTCAAACAAAAGCGAGCATGGCTAAAGCATATGCTTTGGGGTGGTTGATTATCAGATTATGCCTCTCCGACATCTGTCTCTTCTATTCTGAAATCCCTCCAGCACAGATGCTGACCCTGTGTTGATGGCTGTGCAGGTAATGACCTCATGCAACTATTAGATCCTTGGAATTCCCCCATTGTTATTTTTTCCCCACTCTTATTCAGCAATTGTTCATCAACATAATTCACGTAACTTCAGAGAATTTGTCATTCAGGTCATTTCTCCAATCATTTTTTTTTTTTTTAATATTTTTCCTGTCCTCCTTTTCCAAGGTTGGTGCCCATGCAAGTTTACTAAGTCTGTAAGCACATCCTCCCCCTTCCCAAGGGAAGAGGAATTCTGACTAAACCCAGAATTATGACAGACTCAAGGACACCCCTTAATATTTCCTTCAGTTTTGATAGGAAATCATAACCATCCTTCAAGTATGGAACTCTAGTTAGTTTTGCATCCGCTCTAAACATCTAGACAACACAAAGACTCTTGTTTTGCTTTGCTCAAGAATGCATCACAAAGCGGCACTGAGATCTAACCGTTCTACTGATCTTAGCAACCTCTCCTAACAGAATGTCAGGAAAGACACTGTCAAAATCTTATTTTACCTTTATGCAAGGCATAAGTACAGAGCCCTGCTGCTTAAATCTCAGGGGCATTTCCAGACCAAGCCAAGACACTGGGGGAATTCACACCAACGCTGTGTAATGCTGTAACCGCCAGACGAGACAGATTTCTTGGAGATGCTCCTGCATGGTTAAACTGCACTACCCACTTAGAAAAATGTTTTACAGCAATCTTTGAAACCGAATGTCAAATCTATTAGTATTAATAGCAGTACAATCAGAACTTTTTCCTAAATATTTTTATGGTGTCTCTATGTCGCAAATAAAGCAAAGCTACACAAATTTACGTGTTTATGGTTGGAATTGCATGAAATGTTAACAACGGAAGATTATCTTCTCCCCATTTCAACTAAGTCTGCATCTTATTTACAATGACAATTAAGTCAGTTGAATTTATTTTCAAATGTCTAATAGCACTGGAATCTCACTGGGAAAGCTGAGCCTTTTTCTAAGCTCAGGCAATTCAGGATCACAACAGTTGACTACTGCTTATTGGTCCTTAAAAAAGAGTAAAACAAAATCCCTGCATTTCTGAAGGAATATTTTAATGAGTCCTCTGTAACAGATTAAATCAGCCTTCACTGACTCACTATTTCGCTAACTCAAATGGAAAGTTCTTATCCCCTCCTTCTGCAGCATCAGCTCCATTTAAGATGAACAAAAAACAATGCATTTCTTTATACATATTTCTGAAAAAGAAACAGTCGAGGGAGCAAGACTGAAATATCATCTGTAATAATTGCAGTATTACAAAACACACCTGCTTAGATTTTACCAAATCCTTCAAGCGGAAGGAAGAAATTAAAACTACCTTTTTAACCTCTGCCTTACTATTGTCATAGGAGAATGCACATTAGTACAAAGCAAAATACTTAAATAGTAGAGGCGTTCAAATAGACTCTTAAAATATTCCAAAAGGCAAAGATTTCTAAAGCAAGTTCTTTTTATACACATTTAAATACACACACATACTGACACTAGTAAATAAATATCCATTAAAAATTTGGACAGAAGCGGCTTTCCAGAACAAGAGTGATGAAGAGTGAACCAATATCAACACCTGGATCAGAATCAAGAGTCCTGGTCCTGTGCTGGAAAGTGTGTGCCTCCCAGCTGATTCCAAGCTGAACCTACATGTTACTCCACCTGGGAAATGACTCCAACTGGGATCTCAGCAGACCTGACATCAAGTCAAACTCTGCTCCACAGCCTGCGGGCTCCACGCTGCTCCTCTGAGCACACAGTTGTAAAGACACGGAAGGCCACCAAGGAGGAGTAATTACATTATTATTTTAACCTCGCTGATGCCTCCTTGCAGCACTGGAAGTTCTACAAAGCCAGGGCAACAAGAGCTGATCGGTGGTAGGTGATGAGAGAAAGCAAAGAGGCACCAGCCTCTTTGAAAGATGAGCGGGAATGAGGAGACAATGATAGCCCATGGCCAGAGGGACAGAAGGGAATGATGGGAGAAGGCACAAGTAGCTTGAGCAGATCTTCCAGAGCAGATCCCTTCTTGGGATCAATGGTACTCAGCGACACATTAGGGCTGGAGGGGACCACCACATGCACTGTGAAAGGACCCAGCGCTGCAGCCTTCCACGGCGAGGGGACAACACCGGGCAAACACCCAGCTACCCAAAAGCCCTAATCCAAACTAACATCCCCATGGAATAACACATCATCCTTTGGAAACCCCAGCACGTCCCTGGAAGGAGAGCACCACCTGTGTGGCACCGCCACCAAGTTGGGCAGAGCTCGAATGCGCAGCTCAGCTCAGCTCTTCTCATGCCCTCACAAGCGGCTCTGATAACCCGGATTCCTACAAACCTCAGAGCAAACAGGGTCTCTGCAGGTAATTCCTACAGTCAGTGGCAGGCACCTAAGTTCTGCAGAGAAACAGGATTTAAAATACACGTTTTTTCTTCTGTTTCTTATCAAATATTCCTGGGGCTCTCCACCCAAAATGCTGCCTCCTGCAAATCTCTCAGGCATCTGCGCAGGATGGGAAAGCAGGCACCTAACTCCGAGCTGTGGATTAACTGTAGGAAGCCAAGCTCCTGGAGCGGCTTTGGATTGGGCCTTTGTGTGAGGAAATTCCATGGAAACTGGCATGTGCCATAAAAGTATTTGAAATATAGATTGTAGTGGAGAGAGGGGAAAAAAAAAAAAAAAGAAACACACATACCACATAGAGGATGATTCATTCCTTGTGTATGCTGATGACAGAATGTCACTGTTCCTTAATGTACTGTATTGGAAAGAATTGCAGTCTGAGGCATACACATTAACAGATAGATGAGCTTAAAAATAACCTCAAAGATAATCACAACTTTTATTTTTCTTATGTTGTCTGATCACTAAAAAGCATCTTTAAAAATTTATCTTGTATTGCTGAGATGAAGACGACTTCAGAGATGTTTGATTGCTGCTTGTTAGGTAATTATTTGCTCAAATAAAATACACCAAATTTACTTTACAATCCTTTGCTGCCACCTCTTGGTAAACAAAAGACAGCAAAAAAAAAGTCATTTCTTGACATCAAATAACAATAAAAGCTAAAATTAAATGCTTAATTACACTACATGAAATGCATAATTATATGTGATTACAATTGGATAATTAGGTCTAGCGCACATTTCTTCTGATGCAGTTTAGATTACAAAACAGGTGAGGTTCATGCTATATAGTTAATACTCCCCAAATCTGTCTAGAAAATGCTTAAAAAGATTTTGTCAATGGGGGAAAAAAAAAGCAAGATAAAGGGATGGGTCACGTTCACAAAAGACCTAAAACAGCCAATGTCGTCTTTCCTCCGCCCTGTGGCATGACCAGCTTGTGCTTATTGCAAGTGGAGCTCCTCCACCTTCCTGCCTCTCAAAGGATCTCTATTTCTGCAAGCCCAGAACATCTGACAGCATAAAATCTAGCTGAATTCTAGCAAGGTGGCCAAACAGCAGCATTGTTATTACTACTACACTGAGGAAATGCAGCTATTTCAGCCTTTCCCGTCATGAATCCCAAATGTGATGAGGAGGAGGCTACACCCAAGCTCTACAAGTGGAGTTTGGATGATCCAAACTTTACTGAGACCTCAGGCTGCAAGACAGCCCTGAAGAAGATTAAAGTGTCTGGGAAATGGGCAATGTCAGTTCATCTGATGGCACCTGCACTAAGAGCAGACAGCTACATGGCATAAGGCACCCCATTCTCCCCAGTTCCCTTCTCCCAAGAACTTGCAGTACCTACTAACCGTGCAAAGACAGCCATAAAATTAATCGGGAATCTGATTAATTCTGGTTCTGATAGGTTCTGGTGTGATTTCACACTAGAATAGATTCATCTGTTCTCAACTTTGTGGGACAAACTGAGCCCAGAGAAGCACAATGAAGTTAGTTGATGCTCAACTTTAGTGCAGTCCTACTCGACAGTCCTATTTTTTCATTCAGGTTCCAAATATTCAAAGAAAATGCCCATTTAAAGTTATTTAGACAAGTTATCCCGAACACAAATCCTAAAAACATTAGGAATCAAGGCAGATGCTCTCCAAGGAAGTGCTAGTATTTCAGAAGCCCGTGTTTTCTGAGGCACAGGTGGGTGGATATGTCAAAGCTAAATCCAAAGAGACAACAGATTGGTTGAGGAGGCTCAGTTCGGATCATCTGTGGAGTAAGCAACTTCTACAGCAACCTCGCGTGGTAGCTCTAACGAGAGCAAGTTTTTACACAGCCAACAGCTACTACAGAGTTTTGGTTTTATTTTCAATTGCAGATTACTTAGAAAGCAAAAATTTTTACTGTTCTTTTACCTGACACCAGATGGCACTGCAAAAAATAACAATAATACTAAAACCCTCAATATCTTTGTTGAGCCCAAGTTTCCAGCCAAGCATGTACCTGCACTTTGCAAGTATGAAATACTCAAACTCAGATTTAGTATCTGCACAGCAGCTTCAAACAAACTTGAAAAAGAAATACATAGAATTAAAGCCAAAGTTATATTTCTACAAAACCCTGACTACAAAAATAACATCTTTCTACTCTAAAACAGCCCAAATCTAAGCCAATCTCTTTTATTTATTTCATTTCTATTACATTTCTAATTAGTTATTGCTAACTTATAATTAGCTGTTTCATCCTGGAAATGTTTCTGCATTCTCCAAAGATCTGGAGGGTTTTGTTTAATTTATGCAAGAAAACAGAATCATTGCCTAGAATTTAATGTGAAAAAATGAGCACCTTTCAGGAGTGACACTTCTTTCAGGAAATCTGCTCTTTAAGCCTACTTTCATTTATAGTGCTCACTTATCTAAATTAAACTTTCACAAAATCCGCCCGGATACCAGAAAAAAAAGCTAAAAGTTGATTTATCATATCCCCTCACTCCAATGTAACTTGCAAGGCTATTCCTAGTTCTATACAACTAGCTTGCCTAACTTCCACCAATATACAATAAACATAAACGCTCATCTATAATGATTAATGATTATTGCCATTAACACTGTTGTTGCTATTAAAGAGCAGCAATATCAAAGGTGGCCTGTACAGAGAGTAAAACAGGAAAGTAACAGAATTAAAGTAGAGCATAAAGTAGCACTGCTCGAGTTGGACAGAGTGTGCTTCAGGGGTGAGAAACGGCGCTTGTCTTACATGAAGGGAGAGCAGCAGAAGGCACCTACAGGCTACACAGTGATAAGGCCATGAGCCGTCTTCAAGAGCTTGACCAAAGATTTTTTTCCAATATTTCTTTTCTTCAACTTTATCCAGCATAATTCAAACTCAGGTTCTTACAGCAACTCATCGCTTTTTGTCAATTGCTGCCAAAGTTGCTAAAGACAGTCATTTGGTTTATGTCTTCAAAATTTCTCACTGGTATAAGCATTATGCCTCATTTAAAGCACAAGTGATATTTTCGTTAAACTTTGAATAAATAAAACCAGTCATTGGCCTTCTTATCCCTCACTGTAGGGCCAGAGGTGAGTTTAATCCTCAATACATTTAGACACAGGATTAACCCTCAATCCACTTTCAAGATGGACCTAGGTTATTGACATAAAGAATGTCCCATTTGTACAATGGAAGAATGGAAATAAGACAACCATTGGCTCCTATGGCTGTATGTTCTATACTTTAAAAGTACATATTAACAGCCCCTTCATTTCTCATCAATTCAGTAGTTGTTCTATCAAGGCACATTTTGAATTACTGACCAAATAATTTAATTAATTACAGAAGTATTCCTTCTTTGATATAATGAGGCTGGAATACTCCATTAGATAGATCCGTGATACTCACACTACTATGTTTTAAAAATCAGTCAAAGCTGATTAACAGATTTTATCAACTATATGCAAACTGCTTTTGGTATGAACTAGATGAATGTGAGTGGTTTAAAAAAAAAAAAAAAAAAAAACACAAATAATTTGTTCCATCTGGATTTAAGCAGGACAGAATTAAACTCTTTATAATGGTGAAATTAATGTTTGCTGGGAGATAAAAAAGCCAGGCATCAAAAAAGTGTTATACTACCTAGCCTTGAAACATTTAATTATAATTAGTGCTAGCTAATACAATGACCACAGAGAAAAAGATGACAGTAAAATGCACCACTGGCCTAATGACAAAGTGCATGAGGAAAATCATTAAACTTTGCTCAGTTTGTCTGATTAGTATCGTACCAGTCTACTTTGCCCCACAGCCTATTGCAAAATAAAAAACCATCAAGCAGCACAGTGACATCTTCAAAGCTCTGTGATTACATAAAAAATGCTATGAACAAAGATGAACTGATAGAAAAGAGTTTAACTAGGAGGGAGTTTAACTAACTTAAAAAAGTGAGACAAAGAAAATGAAATAGCAGACATATGTATTGACTGATTCCTTATTTTAAGAAATTCCGGGCCAGGTATTTGTCTTCTACAGTTCAAATATACATTTTTCTTAATGAGAGGTTAAGACAGATTTTGACATTTAGACACTTTCTTGAAACAACTGAAGTAGAAATGACGCGTGACAGCAGTGCAGCATTACCGGCACTTGTCATTTGAATATGGAAAATTAGAAAAGTTTCCAACTCTTCCTACTCCATACGTTGTCAATGCTCTACCAAGTACCCCAAACACGAGGCCCTTGACATCCCTTGTATCTTTACGTTGCCATCTCCAAAATTGCTAAGTATACTGATTCACAACGCGCAATTTTATGTTATAACTTCTCTGTCTTTCTCCTTCTTCTGAAAGAGACTTGGGAACCTAATTGTCCTAATAGAAATTCTGTGAACGATAGTAAACGATACTTCGACCTTTCGAGTACGGAGTAATTTAAACGTGGTGTGTTACAATTCTCACTCGCCTTCTTCTAGCCGACATAAGCAATGAAAACAAGCATAATGGACACCCAGCCATAATATAAAATATTGAAAAGGTCAAGTAAAAGAGGCATTAATGTCCAGGTAATAAATCCTGATAAGTAGAGTAAAAGACACGGCAAACAGGAATCCATTCCTGTAACCATAACTGCAGACAAAATATTCAGGGGTAAAGTTTTACCAGCTGTCAATCTGATACAAAAAGAAATCATATTTTCCAAAGTCAACCCCACTGAATTTATGCACTCTCACAGTTTCATGGAAACATTTAGGCAAAAGATCTTTTACAGAGTCTTTGCAAAACCTCAAAAACATACAGGCTAATCAGAGGTACCTGTCCAACATCTTCCGGCAGGTCGTTAAACATTCATTCTTTACCAACATGCATAAAATTGAAGACCCAATTATATCTATGGAAAAATAGCCCCACTTTCTATGGAACAGCATTTCTTTCCATGTCCAAAGTGAAGGACTTTTAAAAATAAATAAATCACTACCTTGTAAAAACAAAGGCTGTAGAATGATGTTACTAATAGGTAGGGGGAAAAAAGGACAAACGAAGGGAGTTTAAGCATTCTGTTATCACTAAAGTATCCTGTATTATGAAGGTAAAGTGTTTTAGTGGAAAAACGTTTTCGAATCCGTCACTTATTTCATCCCATTAAAAGCAAGAGGTCACTGTGACCTAAAGCAGGGGAAGTCACACGCACCAACCTGACACAGTGCAGCCACTTACTGCAGTTCTGTTTGTTCATAAAAACCCTCCCATTACTGCCCATAACCGTCATCTTTTCCCACTGCTTGCAGAAAACCTGCTTTCTTTATCTGTTGCAGTACAACAGGTAAAACCTACGAAATGGGAGAGACAGTGCCGAAGAGTTCAAGCAGCCCAAATACCCTAACAAAGAAGTTTGCACACACTGCTACATAAAACTCACTTGCAATCAGAAAAACAGTTCCTTGTTTGAGGGGAAAAAATATTTGGATCTGCAGTGCACAGGACTCTTGCCTGTATGTGTTGTATTTATGTAACATAAAACAAGTCACACTTATCACATATTTAACTTAGTGTTCAACTGATTAATGCTCTATAATAAAACATTTAACAACATACAAATATTTCTGGTGCTTTAACTGAAAGCAACTGTTGTGTATTCTTGTAAAAAGTACATGCCAGCTGTAAATCTATTTGGAGAGCTAAATCCCACCGATAAATTATCATGCCAAGGTGTGCGTGTGGCAGATGGTTATCCGAAAGCCTTGTAACAAGTCAGCTAACCAGCCTGGCAGCTTCTTAAAGCTCCAAACAATGCAGGTGGCAAAATCTCCCCATTTCTATATTTGCTCTGGCACCCTCTTCCCCGCCAGCCAAGCTACCTGTGAAAGCTTCTCACCCAATACCGCACTTGTGAAACAAAGCTGCCGAGCTGGAAAAATAGACGGGCTTATTATTCAAGCAGTGGAAAGGGCCACGTGTGCATAAGGTGAAAAAAAGCTGAAACGAGACATTCTGAGCAACATAGACAGAAATACATTAGCTTTTAACAAGTTATGGTATAAAATGCACTGGAAGAATAGCAGAACTTAAAAAGTCCTATCAACTCTATAATGACTTTTTTTAATGGAACCCAGAGTCAAATCAGAAAGGCTAAGGTATTTCACCCCATCCCCTCAAATTTCAATAGTTGCTGGGAAGCCAGGACTGATTTCCTTAATTTGATCCAGCAGAACAAGTAAAGTCAAAGGGATTGTATTGGAATGATACAGGAAGATAAAACAATGCAAAGGGGGCTTCAACCTCTCCCACTTCTGCGATGAGGAGCACAGAGGTGTCCCCTGTTCTCCAAGTAAACACTCCGTGAATCACGGAAAGGGGCTATTGCAGGAAAAATTACAGAGAGACAGATTATGGCAGCTTCTCTGTAAAGAAAAAACTAATCTTTCAGGGAAGACATTATGCATCTACCCTTAAATCTCTCTGCAGTTGTTACCTGTTCTTACAAATGCTGGTAATGATTTTTTCTACTCGAATACATGCAATCCATACACATAACTAACAAATGCTAACACACCCATGCAGCTCTTCTATTAAGAAATGAAAAGTAGGGACCACAGTGAGGCAAGGAACACTCTGAGCAGCAGAACTTGCCTGACAATTTTCTGAGATGTTTGACTAAAGGATTGCCCCGAGATCTCTGATATTGCTGCTCTGCCAGGAGATCGTGGGCACATAATCTGCAGTGCCGCTGCGAGCCACGGCGGGACGGAGCCTTCACCTTACACACGCAGCATTTCGAGATCTCCAAGAGCAGGAAGCAAACGGGGACTTGCTGTACTCACAAATTCACAGCACTTCAGAGGCTACACAGAGATTTAGGAGCTTTGATTTAGGCCCTGATGCTTGGAGATACGTGCTCATATTTTTCTTCCTTTTAGTTGAAAGCTTGAAATCTTGTCTTCCTTTACTCAGCTAATGCTTTCTTCAGGGCAGCATGACTGTCTTGAAAGCAAACAGGTGAATCCTCTGGAGTTAGCTGAAGGCAGATAAAGGATCACAAAAAAAGATGGCATCAACAAGCTCAGAAGAAAAAGGACAGATACCAATTATATATGTTTTGTCAGTCGTAGTTTGTACCGTGCTAGAGAGAAGATTGCGAGTCTGGCTCTTATTTTAAAATATGCAAGGAGGGAAAGGTAAACAGAGGGGGGCAGGCGGGTATTGATTGCCAGGTAGCACTTCCCTGGATTTTGAGATTATCAGGATGTGCCTGTACTGCCTGATGGGAGGCTGCGAGCAGAAGGAAGGCAGGAGAATGACAATCTACAAACAAGAGGATTAAAGTGCTCGGTGCAGTTAGGACTATAAAATATTTGAATAATCCTTCCAAAGTTGTAATGTAGAAAGAGGAAATTGGATTTCTTGGAGAATCTGAGTGTCTGAAAATACTGTCGGACTCGGAAATGCTATTAAACATAATGAACACAGATTTCTGGAGGCGAAGGTTATTTAGTTGTTTTTAATTTTCTTGGGACAAAACCTATCCAAAAATATAAATAAAAGACACTGGGTGTCGATATTTTTTATTTTGTTGCTAACTGCAAGTATAAATGCCAAATGTTCCTCAGTCACTGCTGAAATCAAGCAATCGCCTACCCAAAATAAATGCTTCCAGACCCTCCTATGCCAGACTCAATAAGCAGATACTGAGAAACTGTCTCTGTTCCAAGGGGAATAGACAAAAACCAGGAGAAGAGCGTCCAGCAGTTCAGTTACAAGCAATGAATTGAATCGAGAGAGACTTAATCTTGCCCAGCATCAAAGCTCTCCAGGTGGAGCTCACAGCTTGCATCTACATTTTGCTTTTTGATTGTTATTAGCAGAATTTCAGTTCACTGCTCGTAAGCCGGTTAAATTCATTTCTCTGGGAAATCTACCTGCATAAAAAGAGAGAGAAAAAAAAAAAGTCTAGGTTGCTCCTGAACTCGTGGAAGGGTTTGCCAATCAGCCAAGCGAGGGCAGGGGTGAGGCAGAAACTCAAGGCCAGCAGCACAGGAGGAGCGAAACAGCAGGGGATAAGGCTGGTGTTACATCAGCTAAAGCATTTCATGTAACTTGAACCCCAGTGCTGAGTACATGGAGCATCTGCAGGATTAAGAGAGACAGACAAAGGTATCCAGACCCGGGGAGAAAGAGGCTTTAGAAGAGCACCTGCTGTTGCCTCTTCCTAATTCCAATGTATTTTGCTACCCTATACATTCATTAATTTCAATGATGATACACATACACAGACAATGAAGTCATAGGGATCTAGAACTGAAAAAAAAATCTGAAAATACTTTCCTAACTTAGTTTTCTTTCTTTTTTAAATTAAGGAATATAAAAATGGTGGAGGCAAGATTAATGATTTCATATGCTGAATGACTTCCCCACTGAAGAATGACTGCGAAGGTGGTTCTGGCCAGCATTTTCTTTTTAGGAAAAGGCTTGGGAAAGGAGGAATTGAGAGCAGTACTGCCCCCGAGGAAATCACTGTGAGGTTACTAAAAGTAATTTATAATGGGGTAGTGAAAGAAATCACAGCAGTTGCAGCACCTGGCTACCTCCTCAGACTACTACTGAGGAGTGACTGGAAAAAAGGAGGTGATAATATATCACCTCCTTGCATTATACATTCATACATAATATATATATTTCTTGTTCAAGTCCTTTCCTTTAAGAAAGATGCATTACAAAATGAAAGAAATCAATGAAACAGGGAAAAAAAAATCTTATTGAATCGGGTAATTTTAAGATATTTCAATCAAGAAAGGGACTAATTATTCTCTATCTTGACTGTTATACTAATATACTTGGATTAATACAACGAGGGAAGTTAATGAGGAAAGTTGATACAATTAATACAAGGAAGAAAGTTGAAATGAATGTTCTCAAAACTTAATTAAACATATCTTAAGAAACTACAAAAAAAGCTGTAGCCAGAAGAATAAAGGTCACACAGAGAAAACCTAGAGCAAAGTCCTTGAAAAGGCAACAGCAGTTCCAGGCTGCACCAGATTTCAACCGTGACACTTTCCAAGTTGACTCTTAGTGCACTCGGGTTTTGAAGTAGTTGCACGGAGCCCCCACTCAACTCGATGCGCTGAATGAGGCACCACCTTTTGCTCGTTGGGTCCAGGACAGCTATTTTAACATGCCAAGCCTCAAGGAACGGATGCTCTAGAGGTCCTCTTGGGAGGGACAAAGCAAATTCTGTAGATGTGTTCTGTGAGGTGGATGCCTTCTGCTGTGCAATGGAAAAAGGCCAGGGAGGGGGAAGGGAAAGGGTTTTTCTCCCTCTAGCTGCCAATGCAGTGGGAAGGCCGAGACGCTCCGTGCAGTAGGAACCCCGCACACACCTCGGGCTGGCCTGGGGGACACCCCTCTTCTTGTTCCTCAACAGATCTTTTCACGAAACCCAAATAAGAAATAACTTCCCATCTTACCATCCTGTTCTTCCTTGAATTGACACATTGGCCAACATGACAAGGATTATCCACACTTTCTAATATCTATGATTTTGAAGGAGACATAACAAAAGGCACCCAGAAGTCCTAAATAATGGACACAAATTCTAATAGAATTATGCATTTCAGAATCAAGTGCACCTCAGGATAATATTAGTGTTTTCATTTGGATTGCTATAAAATTGGCATCAGTCTGAACAAACTGATACATTTTTCAGTTTATATTTACCACTAAATTTTTACCATCTACTTCAATCCATGGCTTGCAATTGAAGCAAATTATTTAAGGCCTTTATTACACACAGAATATGATATTTATCAATAAATACATTCTTCAGAGCTACAGAATCACAACTGGGATGGAAACCCAGCTCTCATGGCTAATAAACTGTCTTCTCATCCTTGAACCACCACGCTGGAGTGTAGCTGAGATCACAACATTATTGCCCATCTGTCTGTTATGCTCAACTAAATGGGGCACTATCAAGTACGTATTTCAAAGTTCTTTGTGGATTCTAATAATTATCTGCAAGGAAATCTTGCTTTTATACTCTTTTAATGTATTACAATTATATATTAGTGTATATTACTGTATTCCATACAATTTTAGCAATATATATTTCCATGTACTAGCCAGAGCAGATCAAGTATCTCATTCTGAGACAATGACATCGCCAAGTGACCCAGCGCAGCCATACCTGCTGGGTTCAAAGGACTTAACTCCACTAGAACACATATTAACTTTCGGTAAACTAGTTGCAGCAGAATTAAGCTTGCTTAATGCCTGCCAGGCTCCTAATTCATGTTTGAGTTTCACTGTGTCCAGAGACTTTAGAGGTTCAATCGTGTAGCTGCTAGAATTTTAGCTCAGCAAAACTACTTGCTGAAGAGAACTGGTAGTTGAGATGGACAACAAAGAAAAAGCTGGAAAAAAAAAAACCAACCAAGGGAGCGAGAGTGGTCTGCAAACATCGTGTTACTAGCACATCAAAGCCAGGCACACTCCTAAGTTGGATGGGGCCGCTCAGGATGTTGCTGTGCAGCAGAGTCCTGAGTATCTCCAAGGACAGAGAATCAAGCAGGCTACAGAGAGGTGCTGCAGTGCTTAATCACTCCCACAGTGAGGAATATTCCTCCTTAGTTAGAAGCTGTCTGGCAGCAAATTGTGACTGTGGCTTTTTGTCCTTTCACTGCCCAGCCCTCCTCTGGGCAAGGAAAAGGAAAAGGAAATTCCTGAGCATGTGTGTCGGGCTGAAGGCAGCAGTTAGATCCTCAGGGGGCCTGTTCTTGCCCAGGTGGAACGAGCCCAGCTCTGCCGGCACAGACAGAGCACAGGCTCCTCATTCACCAGCCACGAATTCTCAGAAGGTGCTCACAATTATTTCAACATATCTACCCACAAACCAGCAAATAATACGAGTAAGACAGGCCAAACCGGGGAGAGACTGCTCACGGTGCACCCAATAGCCCTTCAGTGGGAACACGAACCGCTAGGTTAATGTTCACTCAGTAGCAACTTCACAGGGGGAATGTTAATCACCATGATGTGCCATGAGAACAGCACAGGAATCCCATCCATGTCCCACCTTGGCATCCCTACCTGATGCCACGAAAGCCCAAGAAAGGTCTGCTCGGGAGAAGAAAAAAAAAATCTATTCCTTTTTAGTATTTCGTACTATTTACCTACCAGGATTATTACGACTCCTGACCTAGGCTTGGAAGTCGCACACATGAAAACATTCTTAGATATAAGGTATATGCATTTTGTCAGATACATATTTGCTTCAGCTTGGCATATAACTGTTCAATAAAATTAAATGCTTTCACACAGATCTTTATATAACATTATACTAAAATCTATTGATCTTCTAAAAATAAGTTTACATCTTTTTTTAAAGTATGTGCCCATATAAAAGGAAGGGGGAAATACGCAATTTAAGGATCTATTTCTCCTTGGTATTGGAAGTCCATTTCCAGGTGAAGAAAATCAGGTATGCAAAATAAGCAAATCACATGAAAAACTGATCTTAAAAGACGAAAGTTTCTCTTCAAGAAATTCATCCATCAAGTGGATGCTGCCTTTATTTTCTGACATGCGCAAGAAGCTTTGCTTATGCTCATTTGCAGCAGACACCTTTCTGAGGGGAAAAAAATAAATCAACATCTATTTCCCAACAAAAGCCTAAAAATCGTTTCAGATAATTTCTTAAGAATTTTTCAATTGATTCTCTTTACCCACTAGGACAAAGAACATGAAAGGTTTCCTACAAAATCCTTCTTATGGAGTATACCTATCTATTTAAAAGTATCTACAGTCCCAGTATCCTGCTTTCCTTAAGGACAATTCACATGAGTTAGCGCTGTGAATTGGGATGAAGTTGGCTTTCATGTCAGGGAAGAGACTGAAAAAACAATTTCCAAAAACTACACAGACCTACTAAAAATAATAAAAGCCTTGTCCATAGACATTCTTGTTTAGTATTAAATTAATTTGTTCTAAAGATTATATCCCAAACAAATCAGAAAGATAGGATTTTGAATATACTAGCTTGCACTATAAATTACCATTGTTCTACCACACTGAAAATCTGAAGGCGATAAAAAAAGCAGCTAATTAATCCATTTATCACACATACCAAACAAACCAATGGTTTTTGTAATTATCAAGACAACTCAATTTTTGCTTTAGTCTGCAGGCTCATTTGCCCAACTCAATTGGAAATCATCAAAATTACTTACAATACACTGTCTACCAAAGCATGACAAAATTAAGTCTGCTACAACCAATTAATTGAACTTAATAAAGCTTTTAAACTATTTTTGTTTATTAGCATTCCTTTGGGGTTAATGATGTCATCCTTCTTGGCTAGGAAGAATAATTAATATATTTCTTTAAAGAAAATTAGATTTGCAGTGTGTTAAGACAGACCAACAAGTCTCCCTAATGAGTAAAGAATAATTTATTCCTCGATATCAATACATTAAAACATTAATTTGTGTTCTCTAGTAAAGCCTTCTGTCTGCATACTGTTGTGTGTGTATGTATGTGCATATATACATACATAAATATACACACACAGAGTTGTGTGTCAGCTTATAGGAAAGACCCCACATTAAGTACAATTGTTGAGTTACTTTTCAACAAACGTGTACTAATTAAAAGATATATTCATAAATGAGTAAATCCCTGTTGTCTTTTTAATAGAGCAATCTGACCATCATTCTGAGTATTGTTCCATAAAGTTTTATGCCACACTACTTTATTGCAGTTGATTAGCTATAGTCAAAAATAGCTGATAAGTTAATTGCTTTAATAACAATGTCAATGCAATTAACATTCAGATATTCAAATGAAGTCATGCCATGTTCATCCAAATGAATTAATGCTCAGAAATTCTAATGAAATTGCTTCTCTCTTGCCTACTTCTTTAATATAAAGGAAACTATATTCACTGCTTCCAAATGTACTCTATTTTAATTGTCCACTAGGGGTCAGAACACAAAGCCACTAAACCCGCATTCTGCTTTTTTGATTTTTTTGATTTTTTTTTTTTTTTTTTTTTGAATAAGTAGGAAAGTTGCAAGTATGAAGGACCTAAGCGCGAGGAGCCCACTGGGGAGACAACATGTTTATACATTTAAGAAGGGAACAGCTACAAACAACTCCATGCCTTATGCTAAAGATAACTCAAGCAGATACTCTTTCAGCAAGGGACAAAAACTCCAAAGGGTAATTTCATCAGGGACTTCTTCAATAGGTGTTCAACAGGAATTGCATGTCAGCTCTGACTATGGAGAGCCCTGATGATCTAGGGTAGCTGTTGAAGATACAGCTTTACCAGGAATTACCTTCACAGCCTTTATCAATTTTCCTCAGTTGTATAGTTAAAAAAATATTGTGGATCTGTGCACTCTTAAAAATCCTGCATAGCAGGAATAACTAAAGCTTGAAAAATGTGCTCTCCTCTTTCAGTTTATGCTGCTCTGCTTAAACTGGACTGAAAAGCACTGATAGGATCAACTTGAAACACAAAGATCATAAACAGCATGAAGTTAAGGGAAAAATGACATTTTTTGACAAATCTAAGCATTTGATCACGTTGGGAAGTTTCCAACTCCGTTACAACTAACTCCACGTTAACATCTTTGGCCAGCACATCAGTCAAATGCCAGCACTGGTGCCGTGTTGCCTGGGCTCCGTCATCGTGATGAAGACAGATGAGTCCATGGATGTGACAAAGAGGAGACATTTATCATGTATAGAGAGTCACTTTTTGCTCGTGGACAATATTTGCTTTTCCTTTCATCTGTAAATCAGGATCAACACCTGATCAGCAGCAGTGCTGTGGGTTATCTGAAAGCTGTTCTCCCAGCTACCACTCATCTTGGGGGTGTTCTAAGGTAACACCGACATCGTGTCAGTCCTGATGGATGTCTTGGCTAAGAATTTCGCTGGAGGAGACTGTTCTAGGAGACAACCAACCAAACTAACCGAAGTTATTGGGTTTGCTGAACATAATGAGATATAATTTAAATAATTTGTTTCTTCCATTAAAGCGATGTGTATCAGTAAAACATACTACGGATACAAGCAAACTTCAGTTCTGAATCGATAACGTGCTCTTATTTTATTGACTTTCATTAGATACAAACAATCACCTGAGATATTATAAAGTAAGAAATTGCTGAGGCTTAAACCCAAAGCAACTTCAATTATCCCTTTATTTCAAGCATTTGAAGTGCTTAGCTATTCTTTCAGATTCTATTAAGACATTATTGCTGCTTTATTGCCAGTAAAGCAGTATGCTTTCAAGTCATTATAATAAGATGCCAAAGGGACATCTGTATGTGGAACAAGCTGTTTGTTTTTTTCCCCTGGGAGACTTCTCAGTTATGCTGAGTTCAACGGAAATTCATACATCTGTATCCAGGAACGTTTGTGGTGGTGCATACAGCACACTGTGCTGCATCTCTCATCTCATACGTGTAAAGATGCATTGGGGAAATTTCCATGCCAATGTCATCAGCAGTGGTCTGTCCTCTGTAAAGAACTTTTAAAGTACAAATCACGTGAATGGAGGATACAGTTTCCAAAAGCAAAGACAACTCAAGGATTTTTTTTTTTTTGTTATTTCTTAAGGGCAAAACATATCTCCGTGCTTATATATTAAATGGTTAAACATTTGCTACCACAAGTCCTGAAGTTCAGGACTTTTTAAAGAAAAAAGGGCAACTAAAACTCAAAATTTCATGAAACTAAGGGAAAATAGCAAAATAGATTATCTGATTTTGGTAGATACTTGTAAAATCTGGCAGATATGTAATGGCTGGCTAGAGTTTCTAGCAGATTAAGTGGGTTTTTTTTTTTTTTCAAGGCAACAAGTAATTCTACAATATTTGTACTTTCACATTTTAAAAGTGACATAAATTATTCCTAAAAGTCTTTTCCTCATATCCAATTAGTGTGTATGGAAGACCCTCTGTATTGACATTTCGCATGATTTTGCTACACTTTTAAGAAAGCTAAATAAATGTGAATACAAATGTCACAAAAGTAAAAAAAAAAAAAAAAACAACTCCCCCATTTTTTAAACAAGAATCTTTGTGTTTTTTTTTTCCTTGCATGCCTATCAACTAAATAAAGAATTTCTAAAAGAAATTCCAGTATACACTATATAGAAGAAAAGCATTAAAAAAAGTTTAAACAAGAAAAAAAGTACTTAAGAGTCATACCACAGAAAGTTTACAATCCTCCCTTTCATGTACATCTGGACAAAGTGAATGGAAAAATGTTTCTACTGTATTTGAGTAAAAATCCTATTTATTCTTCTTTACTCATGACCATTAAATAGAAGCATTTCAAGAGACAGCAGGCTGCGATATGCCATAGAGAAATCTATCTTGATGGTTATAATGAAATAAGTCTTCCCTGCCCCCTGGTGAAGCAAGCCATCAAATTGCCTCTAATAAAAATTATAAAACATTAAGACTACTGGGATTTCACATTAAAAATGATGAAGGAGTCTCCTAAAAATTATGCTTTGGAATAATAGCAATAACAAAAAAAGAGATGATAAAAAATGAATATTTAAACATGAATCAGAGATCCAAATTTAAAAAGTAGGCACACAAAGCAAATTTATCATTATACTGCTTGTTGAGGTGTAAAGTTTATTGTGGTTACACACATTTACTGCAAAGATTAACTAGAAATTCAAAACAATTCACACAACTCACAGCTGAGCTTAAAAAAAAAAAAAAAAATCCTTTCTGTAGCCTATGAGACTCACCCAAGAGATTTTGTGCCATTAATATTTTCTGCTTTGTTCCCCTTCCACTGCAGGTGAGGTGGAACACACAGACGTGCAGGGGGATATTGATGTACGGGCTGTGGATCCACTCTTGGCCAGACTAGGTTGTTTTCCTCTGTTTTTATTTGCAAAATCAATTAGTTAATTGCCAAGCAACCCATCTCACCATAAACATTTGTTATTTCCCTGGATTTGTGCAAAATACTATTTGAAACAAACCAAACTAGGGCTTTCTATACAGTCATCGTTACTGCAAAACGTGAAATGGCCACCAAGAGTCACTCTCACTCAGGTCAGAACTGGGTACTGTGGCTGTTTTGTCTAATTATTTAGTCGAACAACTGCCACAAAGATAGTTTAATGGCTCAGATTATCTATAAATATGTTCCTGTAACAAAATTATTTGTGAAAACAGTCAACAAGCTTTGAGAATTACAAATAACTGCCCACATATGTCCTTACCACAGGCTCACAACAAACACGCTCTATTAATTACTATTGCACATTGTGCCTATGGAAAAATGAAAACTTACCAAGTTACGCACAACGAAGTGCTGTGTTTCAGTGTTTTTGCTACAATTGTTTCTGCACGCTTTGAAAAGCTTGACTGGCTGTGGCAGGTCTGTCTACATCCCTCTAAAATCATACTTTTTACTTTAATTGTGACCTAAAGATATCCATATTTATGGTCAAAGGTTTCCAAGACAGCTAAGAAATGACACTGGATGGGGTTGCTACTCATTTAGCTAAACCCAAGAGAAAGAAGGATGACAAAATTCACCTTTACACTGCTGGGCTCCTCTCCGCTTCCCACAACGCGATGGCTGCCAGGAGGCTCCATCAACAGCCCCAGGCTCAGTGACAGGGGGCACCTCGAGTCCAGTCAGGAGCAGAAGGAGAAGCAGCATGGAAGCACGTGGGGCCCATCTGACCAAACATGGGACAGATGTCAACTACGGCAAACACCCAAGAGGGACACACAGGAGACCAAACATCAGCAGTTGGGTCCAAAGTGCACCCAGGAGAGCAACACCGAGCCCAACTGCCACCACATGGGTAGGGGTGTGGGGAGGACTCAGGTGAAGCTGCCTAGGTCCTAACAAGCACCAGCTTGAACAGCAGATCCAACACACCTGGGTGGTCATTGGACGGCCAGATCAGCCCTCTTGGGCAGCTGCACCAGCAGGGAGCCCATCAGGCAACCCTCCAGCTTCACTGTGATCCACAGGGCAGGGAAGCACCCTGAGCACCAACCCCTGGCTCCTCTCGGCCAAGGCCCTGCGATGCAGCTGCCTCGCTGCCACCTCCCCAGGGCTTGTGAGGATGACACCCAAACTTGGCCTGTGCAGTGAGGTGTTGAGGTGTTCTCTTTTCCCCACAACAAGGTTTTAACTTTAAGATAAGTACAGTCCTTAGACTGTTTCTTCTCAAGCTTTTCTCAGCAGGAACCATGCTGACAGGTAGATAGGGAGGCCCCTCCTGATCATTTGCCTGGGAGACTTGTCTGGACTTGCCTAGCTAAAGGATATAGATGTTTCTTCCTTGAGTTTGGCCTTGAAATGAGTCATTCTAATACAAGCTTTATGGAAAATATTTTCCCCAAATCTCTCTTTTTTTTTTTTTGATTGATTAAAGTTAAAACATCAACTTTAAAGAACTATCCTTGTGAAGAAATCTTTATGAAAATGTTATAAATGGTATGGTACAGCAAAACTGTCCTGACTAAAAAACTGATAATAATTATGCAACTCATATTTCCCATCTAAAATCTAAGATAGGTTGTAATGTTCTTTACATTGTTTCATAGCCTCTTATGACTCAAAGACCCTGATACTGTATTACAGCTATAAAAAATAGTGTATAGCATAAAATTGCTTTATAAGGTCAAACACTGATTTGTGCCCTGTCATATCATAAAAGCTGTTATTGTACATGGTAAATGGCAATTTTTCATATATAAGAAGAGTAATATAAAAGTTGTGTTTTAGTGCTGCCCTCAAGTAATATGGCATTGATGCTAACGTAGGTAGTGGTTGGCCATGGAAACTCAACTGGACCATTCCCAGTTTAAACAGTACCAGTTATAAGGACATGTAAAAAGTACATGGAATGAACCTAAGAGCATAATCCTGGCATTGTCACACCACAAACTGTCCATAATTGTGACTTAGGAAAACTAACATAACAAGTAGGGTGAACATTTGCACTCCAGATGTTCGTCCAGGGTTGGTCTGTGGAAAGACCTAGCATCGAGGTCCAGAGATTAGCCTTAGATGCTAATCTTATCCTGGACTTCCAGGTAAACTGTTTTGAGTCAAAATCATTCATCGTGAATCCAAAAGGGGCAATGGTGAGTTATGTGGCTGTCAGAATAACAGAGACAGCGCGTGCACTAAAAAGACAAAGACCATCTGCCAGAAAAAATGTCAATGCTATGGTCAGGAAGACCTCAAATACCAAAAGTTATGGTAGGGCAGAAGAAGCTCTGCTTTTGTTGACCGATAGCTCGTTTTGTCCTTCAACTGTCTGCAAATAATTCTATGGGTTGCCTTCATTAGGATGAGTTGTAACATACTGCGAATGGGAATTTGTACAGCAGCACAAATTTGATACCTCTCAGTTATACATGATACACTAAGAAGTTGAGAATATGCCTTGAATATGATTTTCCATAACATTTTTAGATTTCCCATTATCATAAAAATGAAATCTTTAAGAAAATTCTATAATTCCTTGTTATTATTGTAGAGAGACTGATAGAGTCAAAAAAGACAATATATAGGACACAGTGTTGAAATAATATATAAGTACAACAGACATTAGAAAAGCCCCAATGCATAACAAAACAAAGAATAAAGATTTCAGAAGGATTGCCTCATAAAAAAGAACAATCTATCTTAAAGAAATAAGAACTAACCAATTATTTCAATCATTAAACACCACCTCTGGCATGGATAAAAATGATAACAGACCATTTCATTCAGTCTTCACTTTTGTGGGAGCAATCATTGCAGTAAATTGATGCAAAAGTGATCCACCACTCAAATGAGCTGTAAACGTAACAGCAGATAGTAACTTTATAATAGCTAATAACATTTTAAATGATATAATTAAAGTAAAAATGCAAGGAAAAACATCTCACAGTGATATGCACACATTCCATCACAAAGGATTTTATGAGACAAATAAAACTATGAAATTGGCAACCAGTTTGGATTGGTTCAGAAAAATAAAAATAAAAATGTCTAATAAACTGTTCAGACATATTTAACTTCTAAAAAAACACTATCCAAGATGGAGATATTAAAACCAACATACTATTTATGTTTAACTCCTCTGTGAAATTCTGAGAACTCACCTCCATCAGTCATGTATTTGGTCCTACTTACATTATGTACCAGTTAAAACTCAAGCACTTGCTGAAGTAAAGGCATTTTTCAAGAGTTTGCAGAATGTGGGGATCCTTTGATATTCAAAAATAACAAAAAAAGGCCCAACCAGCTTCCATGAATTAATAAACTTGATCAGATCTTATAATCTATCTTCCTTTGTTTCTATGTAATTCTCGAATGGCTTTTTAAACCAAGAGGTAAAAATGATTACCAACAGAAATGAAATGTAGCCTTGGCAGACAGTACTAACAAGCCTGAGAAACGCTGGTCTCCAAAGAGTTCCACGTCTCACTCCCTCTTGCGGGATATTTCTACAACAAAGGGATTTTGCAGAAAGACCCAAGCGTCTGGAGGGATACAGGATTGCGATGTTCATACTTAGAGGCATATGTCACAAAGCCTGCAGTGATGATCCCTGGCAAGTTTAAAAGATCAAAGTGTTACAGTTAAGTAACTTAGAAATTTCTGTTTCCCTCAATAGGATAACAGCTGTTCAGCCTGTTCTTCGCATCCCAAAAGCCAAACATAGCATGCTGTAATTCCCAAAGACACAATCTTTAGGACAGCATCAATTTAGTAATCTTATCTATGTCATTCCTGTTGTTCATTTCTTCACTATAATACACATTTTAAAGTGTATTTTAACAAGTTTTAAAATTACTTCTAAAAGAAAGGAAGATTTGTATGTGCTTTGTCCTCTTTACCTCTTTTTCTTATGTGCAGGGCTACTGTTAGAGGCAGGACACTAGGTAGACTGACCTTTCATCTGAGTAGTAATGACGGTTCTAATATGCTAGAATTTTCTTTGTAGAAACGAAGAAGATAATAGAAGTCTTAGCTCCGAAATGGCCAGACCTTCAACTCTGGTTGCCAGTACAACCAAGCCAGCTACATGAATTTCGAGCAGTAATTTGCTGCTCAAACAAGCATCAGACTGAAGAACTCCTAAGGGCATCACAAATCACAGGATCAGTGGCTGAAAGGGGCCCTGGAGATCATCTCGTCCAACCTACAGCTCAAAGACAGGCTGAAGTAACAAGATAGCTCGAAGTACATGTCTTCCTATACAGCTGCAGTACCAGTCGCATTCAACTCACTATTTCATAGATATAATATTATCTAAGGTCAAATAAAAATGAATCAATACAAAAAGAAAGTGCAGGAGAATGTCAGTGTTCCTGTGTTGCAGATCTCATTATGGGATTATGTATATGAGTTTTAAATAAATATATGAGAACACTAAACAAACTAAAAGTCACATACATAGTGACCAAAATGTGTAAGATTTGCAGGAAGAGAAAAATATTATTAGAACATCATTAAACTGTTGAGGTGATACTTTCTTTCCAAGACTGCCTAATTTAGACAATACTCTCAAGTAGAAAGGCAGATTTGTTGTAAAATTACTGGTCCTGTTTTACTATCTTCAATTCTCAATGTAAAGTAAGAAGAACCTGCTGTACAAGCACTTATGTATCCCATCTGCAGAACACTGTCAGTACTGCCTATTTTCATATGAAGTGTATTACTGATTGCTACCATATTTTCACAATTGCTGGTTTACTGTTAGTATTAAGTATAGTAGAGTAACAACTCTAGGAAAGGAAAAAGGGAATTAAAGCTGCTCAGGCTAGTAAGCAATAGATTTTGATAGATCTTAACTGTGATTTTTGTAATTGTTTTCTGACTTAGTAAATACAGTTTCATTGAAACTTATTACCAAGAAATTCTCACTTATTGAAGAGTTATCCATAACTTATAACATACAGTGAAGACTGTATTTGAAACATATTTAAGCATCTGCAGAGGTGAAAGGTTAACTGTGTTGTACTTATCAGACATCTTAGTGTGATGAGCTGGCATGCTTTGAATATGCTCCATATTATGTTCTTCCCCATTTTCAGCTTTTAAGGAAAAATATTAGTTGTAGATCTGTTAATCTAAGAAGAACACCAGGGCTAATTATATGAAAAATGTTAAATTGCTGGGAAAAAAAGTTACTAAAGTCAGCAGTTGTTCTTTTTCACACTCCCGGCATATCGCAGGTTGGCATCTCTTGAGGAGCAATTAACTTTGTCAGGGCAGCTGAATTCAAACACACAAAGATGTCGTTTCTTCCATATTAAGAAACATAATTAATAAAGGAATTATAGCAAGTTGTCACAGAGTACCCAATTATTGCAATAACAATCCGTTTCTCCCAAAGCTCAGGGGAAGGTTTTCACAACATTTAGGTGGCAGAAGAAAATACTATACAGTTTCTTAAAGTAAAAAGAAAGCCAAATGGCATTTCTGTTACTGATTGGCTTTATGAGTGTTGAGCACAGATACAACAGTAATACAAGATTTATTTATACTGTGCAAAAACTGGTGTCAGATCAAAACCAGTTCGAGCGAAGCTTTATATATTATTCCACCTTCAAAGACACATTAATAGTAATGACCGGGACAATGACAAAATGTCTGTCACAGTGTGACACTAGCAAGCCTTGCATTGTAATTATAAAATATCAACAGTGTTTCTTGGCAAGGAATAATGTCTTACCTCAGCAAACTTCCTGTAAGATCTCTAAAGTGTTTGCTATCTTTTTATGTGAAGTGAACCGATTTGGAAGCATAATATGACAAGATTCTTTTTCATCTGCCCAGATATTTCCTGTACACTGAATACTATGACAATAATTAAATCTATTAAGATTTGCAATAAAATAAATAGTTATGAATTTTCTTAATAATTAGAAGTTAAACAATGGAAGGAATTTTCAAAAGACTTAACAAGGGAGCTATGCCTGAATTGATAGCAGAGCACCAAAACCCAATTTAAAGCACTAAACTGAGAATTTCTCAGCAGTTAAAAAAATCAACAAAATTTTAACTGTGAAACTTAATCACAGTTACTTGCTTTCAACACCAGAGAGATATGAAAACAACTGGGTTTCTTGCTATTTTGAGAGCTGCACAGCTTCTGATGAAATTGAGTTATTATTTTTTTTTACACAGGTTTCAGGACAGAAGGTGACAACTAAACCAAGCGACAGTGAGCTGGGAACACCAGTCTAGTCAAAGGCTTTAATTTTTTAGCATGTCGCTTAGGATCCTGTATTTCTATTCTCTGCCTCTGCAGCGAGAAAAACTCATCTCCCTCCCTGGAGACCTACAGCAATTGCTCTTAAACACCTAATTGCTTGTGAAGTTCATACTGTTCCTTCTGGTGTTTTCTGTTACCACTCAGAAACAGGTGAAATCCTCAATCCAGCAGGAACACTGCATCTCTGAAGTATTGCTGCATCTCCAGCCTCCCGAAAGGTCCCCTTGGGAGCAGGATACCACTCCAGTCAGGTCTTTGCTCAGAGGTAGCTATTTCAGCAATCTTTATCTCCCCCAAAACCTTCACGATGCCTAATTAAATTGGCCATAGACATTGCAAACACGAACATTATCTCCCTGTGGCTGGTGAGGCAAGTAAGGAATAGAAAGACATTGGATTACACATAAAAACTGTAACAAAGGTTTGCATTCTGGAAAATCCTGACAAAGGCAGCTAAAATAACAGTTCCTGTAAATGGTTGAGGTAAACAGCACAAAGGTATGTTCAGAAACTCTAGGGCTGTTATTGCTACCCTGGCAGCTGTTACTTTGAAGACTTTTCACTTCAGTAGAAGTGCCAACCAAAGCTACGCAATAGGCAAGAGGTGGTCCAGGATGGCAAATCTTTTAACTCTAAGACAAATTCTTTGTGATAAGAATTCTTTGTGATAAAGTATTTTGCAAACAATGGCAAATAGGTCAAAAAAAGAAACCATTGAAGACTGAATAGGTGTAATTAGTTTCTCAAGCATTTTTATGCACAAAAATAAACAGTATTTTTGAAAAGGAACAGTTCAAATATCTACATATTTGAACAATTTAAAATATGAGATAGTCATAAAAAAACAGTTCAACTTTAAAAACAATCCACCATTTCAAATGAATGTTTTTTTCTGGTGGGGGGAAGAGAGCTCTGATTAACGAACAACTTTGGTAGGACTAGCCCATTGACTTCAATGGCAACTATCTATGTGATCAGGACACTTTCCCCCTTCATTAAGGGTTAACTGTCCATTTTACTTGTGTTACTTGGCTTTGTCACAGTGTTTTGTTTCTTCTCCAAAATTTAGCCATATTTTAACCAATATTGATCAAATACACATAGAAAAATATTAAAAAAAGATTCTACAGGATTCATGAGTTATTACACAATAAATGCATTTCAACTGTGGAAATGAATACTTCCACAAATAAAACTTTTATAAATTTTTTGTCTGTTAATGTCGTTGTGACTATCATCAGGGAATCAAATGAAATGCATATTTAGGAAAGTTAAAATATTTATGCCAATTTTCTCTCTCATCTCTGGTAATATCTCAAAATGTAAACTATACTGCTCAGACCATGAATATTTATATATTTCTCAGCAGGGGAAATTAATGCAAATTAAACAACTTCTAATGCTGGTAGTATTTGTCTGGAACCCATCTTTTTCACAAATCATTCTTATATAGCACTGGTTTTGTTTGCATGAACTCCATGAAATACTACTGTTGTGCTGTCTCATAGCAGTGCTCACTTCTGATTTGTACAGTACAGCCTCATTTGTTTATTTGCAGGGAACCGCAAATACAGTCCTTCAGCTATAGCCTTTCATAAATACAAGTGGCAACCACGGAGAAATGAGTCTGTCTTTTGTACGGAGCAAAGCAGAAGACTCCTCCTAGAGCAAAGTTTAACTGCAAAGCTTGCAGTTAGCATAGACAAAGCCTCAGTACTTTCTTTCAAAGTATATTATTATTACTATTATTATTTACTTATTTTAATCATTTCTGGGAACACTGTCTTTACTATTTGTTGTTGCTGGTATGTTCAATCAAAGCACACATCCTTGAAGCTAATAGTGGTTTTCCATACCACTGTGATGAACTATTCAGACTTGCCCTTGACTTTTATAACATTCTGCTTTTTATTTTAAGCAAGCTCCTCTATGAATTCTGCCTATACAAAAATTGGTAGAAGAAAAACCATAGATTACAAATATTCTTTGTATATTCACTGAATACCTTCTTTATACAGAAAAACAGAACCACTCATTCTCTTAATTACTGAGGTAATTATTCATAAACATTCTTGGTTATGAACCACCTAAACCATCCTATTGTCCCACAGGGATTTCTTTTAAAATGAATGAATTAATGACACTTGGGCACAGCAAAGTTGTTAAGAAGAAAAATGATGCATGGGGTCCTAATAGAGGAAGATATGATGTATACGCATTTCTTTATAATATTTAAAAAGTCACCCCAGTGAAACTGAAGAATGGAAAACTGCCTTGAAAGCATATTCTACTGTACTTAATACGAGCTTGTAGAACATTTTTAGGTGAAGCACTAGACTGAGCCTAGTAGCTAGACACATGGCTCAGGGAGATACTCCGTGCTATTGGCTACTTCAAGTGTATTAAATTTTCCTAAATGCACACTTTGGTTCATAATAAAATTACTTCCTGACATTAGAAAGAGTCTTACCTGATCTATAGATAATCAATAGCTGTCTAAATTGCAAAGAATGGCACAGTGCTACGGCTGATTTAGGCTTGTTTTTTTTTTCCCCCTTATGTATCAGGAAATTTATTCTAACTTTATCCACCAAAGATGTCTCTAAAACATGAGCAGTGCTTTTTTTCAGTGTAGTCTGATTTTCATTTACTAAAATAAAAGATAAATTACTTTTAATAAAATAATAGATTAATAAAATAAAAGAAAAAATACTTTTGTTGATACATGGATTATTTATATATATTTCTCAATGTGGATTTAGTAATTTGATATGCTCTTGTTCATCTCAGAATTGATACTAATAATCAACACAAGTTCAGAAGTGATGAAAATGTCAGTAATATTTAACACATATTCTGGAAATTTTCTTGCAATTTTTAGTACAAAAATATTTTAAATACTTTTAAAATTTACTGGCCATCACAAAGCCAGACCAGTTGTTTTATGCACCAAATAGATGAAATGGCCCTGTTATTCTTAGATCTGATTAGCTAAAATGCTGATAACACAGAGCTTCACCTCTGTCCCTGGCAAAATTTCACCTGCTGGTGGACACTGAATGGGACTATCTGCTCCCATACCTTTGCGGATAGTCTTCTACTGGAAACTAGTTTTGACAACCACTGAATATACTTTATTCTTAAATTAGGGAACACTGCTACTTCATCATTTATGAAGTATATGGAACTGAAATCAATTCTGCATTTTTGGTATCTGAGTCTCTGTTCTTCTAAACAAGCAAAACCTTCAAAGAAGGTTTCTTAGACTCAGTTCCCATACAAGATTGACATGATACATTTGTTGCACTTGGGGCAAGCAATTCAATCTCCCACAAAGCCATTCTTTTTCTATCAATAAAGAAGTAAACAATTTTAAATTAAGTTGTTCTTGTTAAGACTGACTTGGTAATGCTGTCATTGAGATTACAATTAATTATTTAGCTTGCTAAACCTTCCTGTGACAGCCAGCATACACCCTGCCTTCAGCAGCGTGTATTCTGAATAGGAAATGTGTTATCATACAGTCGGAGCATAAGGTAGTTGATGATAGCACCGGGAAAACTGACCTAAGATTTCTAATTGTAGACACACGAAGGCATCATGTTCCTCGTGATGTCCCGTTATTTTAGAAAAGTGCTCTCGTACTGATTGTGAATAATACTTAAAAATCAACGGATTACAAATAATGCCATGTAGACGCCAACCACTAAAATACATGTAAGCTCAAGCATTACACAACTCCGAATTTAAAAAAAAAAAAGCCCCAAATTCTCCACATGTATCAAATTTAAAAGGCTTTGATGGCCCTTTTTCTCCAGTTAGATGCTTTAGGTTTTCTCAACCACATTAATGCAACTGTAGTAAAGCAGCGATGTGGATGTGACAGTGCAGCTAGACCTTGGGGTTCTGTTTGTGTTGAATATACTAAAAGACTATTAAGGGACAGGAGATAGACACATGCAGGACCCCAAGAGGATCCTGATATCTATGTAGTCTTCAGCAACCCAGAAATGTGGCACATTTCTTCTCAACATCCAGTGGCTACATTTGCAGTTGGCCGAAGCGGTGGGTTTGCGAGCTAGCAATGAGAGGTCTGCAAGGGATTAACTTTCTTAGAGAATCCAGTGTTTACCAGGAAAGGTCTTGGCATCTCCCAGACTAACCGAGAACATGCCTTCCCCGCTCAGCTTGTAACATACCCAACAGTCTGACACCTCACCGCTTCCGAGCAGACAGAAGGGAAACCTCACGATAGCTTGAAATCATCACAGCCTAATCCAAAATGTGGTACAACCTTCTACCAACCCTAATGGGTGGCAAAATAACCTTATCAAATATCTGTTACTCACACCACCAAGTTGAAAGTCTGTTACTTGGAAACTACTTTTAGTAAGCAAAGTTCTCCTTTCCTACTCCAACAGATCTGTACAGCAGTCACAAGGGGGCCAGGCACACAGCTCATCAGGCAAGTGTGCATTTCATAGAGGAGCAATTTAAAACAATTTTATGTTTTACAGTATAACCATGACGGGCGAGTAATTATTGCCCCTCTGTCTCTTTTAATGAGCTAGTATGACAAACTGGCACTGGAAATGCAATCTGAAGAACCTTCTATAGTACCTTACAACAGAGGTTAACAAACAATGTTGAGTTTAAAGCTAGCACCAAGAAAAAAAACGGTTATTTGTAGAAGTAGCACGTATTATTTATGCCTCATTTTATAACAAGCTCACTCAGTGACAACACGCTATAAAATTTTATTTGCACTACATGGGTCTTCTGAAACACTAGACACAGCAAATATACCCCTACTTTGATTATGTTACGTGTAGCACTAACAAAAGGCATTCTACAAGATCCATCCCCCAACCTGTATTTATCATAAAATACAGACCATGTTGTCCTGGTCTAAGAAGCTACAATATAGAAGTCTCATCATCAAGATGAAGAAGAGGCATGAAGGGATTTACTCTTAGGAATATGATTATGTCACTATTTATTTTTACTTTTAGATTAACTGTTTATTCATCTCTTTTCACTACTGCGCTATTGCTAGAGTTTTCCAATATTTTCTACATAACTAGTCAAGTATATTAAAAAAAAAAAATGAGAACTTTTAAAATAGATGTATGGCTCCCATGAATCCTTAAATGCCTCCCATCCCAAAAAGGGTCTCTGAGAAAGGCTTGTGTGACTTGGAAAGCGCAGCTGGTACTCTACACTGTCTGAAAGCATAAGCAGTTTTCATCCATCTACCACTTAACTAAGAGCTCATGTAAGAAGATCATTAGCACTGAAAAAAACATTCAGATGGATTACAATTTATTGTACTTATTTTTATGATTAGGGGATGGGCAAACAAATTCTTGGAAACAAATTATTGCAGAGGATTTGTCAAACCTGGAATGAAACCAAATGACAGGATTTTGAGGGATGTTACCCAGTTCTGTGTTTTAACAAACCAAAAACTACAGCCTACTCCTCCTCTCCTGTGCTATTCACAGTGGGGGGTTGTTTGTTTGTTTTTTTCTGAAATGGAAGTTTTAAAGCTAAAGTGTTCCAACTAATTAATAGAACAAACCCGCCACTTAAAGCACAAAACAGAAGCAACATCCGCCAACAGTGATCGCTGCACCATTGACTTGCCCCAGGGTGTAATCTCTTCCTTAACGTGGAGCGTGTTCATTACACTGTGCCTGGTGCTGCAGGTGGAAGTGGTGATTACAGGGTCTGCGGGCTGGCAAGAGGGATCTCCTGCAGCGCCCGAGAATGTTCACCAGCTGTAGGTCAGATAAATAGTGTATACAGCACGGGTAAAACGCTCACAGCTGAGCTTCTTTTACTGCCACTTTAGGCTCTAACTAGCACCGAGGCATTTACCCTCCCCGGTTATCACAGAGCGCTTCCAGAGAAGAAGCTCATGAGAGGAAAAAATATTCCTCAAACACTCATATACCCTCACCAGACCTTGAACGTTAGAGCTGTTATTTAAAGTCAGAAAACAAGTGTACAAATACATGGGAATTACTCCCTCTGCTTGGAAAAATCCATAGAGAGAAACCAGGAAAGACTGGCATATTTTATAGTAGCGTTTGCATTGGGCATGCATAAAAACACTTTCCTATCATAAGGTACTTAAAACTTAAGATCTCATTCTGGAGTATTTTGCGTAAACAGGACTTCCTCTGATTACCAACCTTAAGTACAGGAGCACGACCCCAGCTGTGTAGATACCTGCATGATGCTATAGCCATGCGCAGCCTGCGTCATCTGCCTTTCCACCTTGAAGATACCAGGAACTTTAAGACACAAAAAGATCTTCCTGAGGTAAAACCATGGGGGATAATGTAAAGCCAAGTTGGGACAACTCTCTCCTTTAACGAAACCCAGCCCCATCTCAGTCATTTACACTTGTTTAAAATGGGATTTTATAATGGAACCTAAAAAGGTGAAACAAACTGCCATTTGGAAACTCAGTAAAAACTTTGTGTTGCATTTAGCTGGGTTTTTTGTTGTTTGTTTGTTAGCCTTAATTTCAAGTAAGTTTCTGTAAGCCCAACAAAGTGAGAAACCCTTAATGTTATGCAATACTTCAACTCAAAACTTAAATAAGCTGAATTAGGTATCGAAGGGAGATCAAATGGATAGAATGGCTTTGAGTATCAAGAAGCAAGAGAAATTAGAATGATGTTCTTGTTCATCCCAGTTACAAATAACTACCAATTTTATAGAATTATCTAATTTTTTTTATAAAGCAAGTGACACAAAGCTATCATTACTAGCATGTAAGCCAACATTTCTAGTCTGCATTAGGATAAGTTTTAATATTTCTTCCAAATGTAGCATGTGCTACATTCTAGTACAAATTAGTGTAGAAGAACTAAATACCTTTCTAAATTCTGCTAACTTCCTAGCACTCTTTGACAAGCTGTTTCTAATTACCTGGCAAAATTAAATATAGTTTATGTAGAATATATTATTAAGACTTTGTGGCATTTTGAAGAGTCGTACTCCATGAAAATTCAAGTGTTAACTTAACCCTAACAGAATATAACAAACCCTAAGTGCTAAAAGGTTCCATGAGCGCTAGAAGTCATTAGCTGCACCAGGGGCAGCAGGGGCCTACCTAAACAAGAAACTTGTCTTTGACACAGAAAATAAGTTACAAAATAGGGTTCACAGATGATTAGCTTAGATAACTCAAAGGCAAATTTTGGTTTTGTGACACGTCCTCAAATTCTGACTTATTCCATTAACGCCTGTATTTTCTCTCTTGTTTACCAAACATTTTAAATTCCAGTCTAAGTTTATCACTTGTTACTCCAGTCATCCCTGCAGAGATCTGTAAATTAGAATTTCAATAAGATATAAAATATATTAATTGTCAGATCTATATTACAGTTAGTGCCGTATACAACACACGCTGTTAAGATGGCCTCGTTTGTCATTCGATAGGCTCATTTTGCCAACATGTTTTGTGCTTTCCATTTAAAAAACGAGACAATATACTTATATGTAGACTAAATGTCACTTCTAATAATGTCCTCTAAATCTAAAGTTTGCATATTGCAGTATCCAACTCAGTCTAACAAAAATTTATTGAATAGTGCCACCCAGTGGTAGTTTTCATTTTTATCACAATGAAACATTGCAAACAAAACACATGAATTCCTCTGAATTCTTACTATTCAGGCAACTGCAGAAAATTACATTTTCAACAATTTATATAATATTCAGCTTATACATGAACTGAAATTCATAATAAAATACTTAATTTTTGATCATATTTTGGCATAATTTATGTGAATTAGTGAGTCAGTAGTTATTTTCTTCGAAAAAAAGTAATGGGTCTGATAGGTCTGATAAGGTAGCAACGTTAGTCTTGATATAATTTTGTTCCATTCTGAAGGCACCTTATTTGTCAGCAATGAAAGGCAAATACTGAATGAATACTGGAATAACATATTAAACCAGAACCTTTAAGAGCGATGCCAAAACCTGCTTTCCAAACAGGCATACCTGTTGCTCTTAACTGATTACAGACTTGCAGATGCCAAAAGACTTTCATTATTTTCGAAAAGAATCAGGAGTTGGGCAATGGGCTGGATATCATCAGTTAATCAAGAACAGGAAAATTTGTTCTTTCAAAATTGATGTACTTTATAAATGACAAAAGATTCCATAACACTTGCTGTTGCCTTTCTTCTGCATAACACAGGAGAGGAAAATATCCATGTAACATGGGCAATAAGCAGATAAGCAGAATTGATTTCAATAAAGTTAATTCTTACCAAATACTGTAATGACAGTGAAATTTTAGGTGATGCAAAAGAATGGTACCAAATCATCTATACATACTTAAAAGCAATTAGATATAATTGGGTATATATTTGTAGAAATATGAAAAATGTGAGTAAATAAAAAGGATGTTTCCAATCAACAGCTAAATATGCAATAAGAATGAATATCTTCTGATGTGATTTTATTTTTCTGTTCATATCCATGCATGACTGTTTAATAAAGACCAAATCAAGTAACAACCACCCTCCTTTCAGAATTTTATATAAAAAAAAAGCTTGACTAATATCAGCAAGTGGTTATGTATTAGCCTCCATAAAGCTAATGTGAAGTAATGGTGAATAATAGTTCCCTAATCAATCCTGCTTCTCAGAGAGATAACAAACTCATTAGCATTTCTATTGGCTCAGTTAATAAAGCCCCAAATCCCAGTGTCAGCAAGAAAAGTCTTGGGAATCTTGTATTGATTAGGAGATATAACACAACCTGCGTGAATCCCACACAGACCTGGGCCATACACACTGGAGACGCAAATAGGAGCTTTTCAGTGTATCCCTGAACAGGGCATTGCTATTAACTAGTGTGCAAACACCTTGTTCTCACTAACAAAAATGGGAACTCTGAACCACGATGACGTTACCTACCAATTCCTTATATGCTTCTTCCAAACTCACTGTTTCTCAATCATGAAGAAATTGCCTGGCATTTACAGAGGCCTGTAAATGTCTGTAAACTTAAACAGCAGGCAAAATTGAAATTCTGATTCATAATTTTTCCGTTTGTAAAATCTGTTTTTATTCTGCACAATGATCCAGTGTTTCAGTACTGGAAGAGGACGCAGTAAATACTACAGAACAAAGTCCTCGCAGAGCATCTCACGGAGGTCTTTGGTCACAGAACGCTCAGTGTCATTAACAGAGTTCCCAGGCTTCAATGGCCCCCAAATTCACCAGGTTGCCTCTTTGCTCCATCATCCCAGAGAAAATTTATCCAAATTCTCCCCGTGGTGTATTAGCTGGGTGTAAGGATATAGGAGGTATCAAAATCTTCTAGGATTTCTTTGTAAGATACACAATACAGCTCTTCTTACCCATTGACTCAAATGGCGCATTCACAAGGCTCTCATCATCATGTCTCTGATCTTGACACATGGAAATTTGCCTCACTCATTTTTTTTCTAAACTATTACCATTCCTACTATTTTTCAAGGTTTTTTACTTCCTTTTGCCAGCCCTTTCTTTTTCTTTTCCACTTTCTCCCTCTTTCTCTGATCCATCAAAAATTAGCTAGTAGGTTTTTTTTGCCTTTAAAGGCCCCTTTTGATCTATTTCGACCCTTTCCATCACCTCCCCTTCACCATCATGGCAACAGCTTTAGTCTCTGTCTGGTCATTAATGTCAGCCTTCCATTGCTCACTTAATAGTTTCAAATGAACGTCTCAGTGACTTATGTACTTTTCCTTTTGCTTAGGGTGGGAGATGGGGCCTGCAAGCAAAACCAGCTCATTTGTCTTATTCAGATTCCACCTTAATTTCTCTATTGCTGTGTTGGCTGCAGTAACCCCGATTACGAATAGTCTGAAACTATTTATCACGCTCCTCAGTTTACTGTTTTGTTGCTTGGAACACCTTCATCAATTATGTCTGTTCTCATAGTTAAACTGAAATGGCTTTGGGGATCGTTTTTGTGTAGCATCTGGGCTAGGATTTCAATACGAAAAAATTAGAAGCAGAAATTACATGAAGTTCTCCATGGCTATTTCACTGGTCCTGCTCCAACACCTACAGAATATTGGCAGAATGATTCACCAAGAACATTGGGTCATCTATTCTTAGTTACTGACACAAATGTAATTTGTACCTTTGCATGTGTTAGTAATATAAGCAAATTAAACACAGCACCACTAACTTATATAAATGAATGTAAGATACGCTAGGTTGATTCTGATTTTCAGTTATGTCCTTTTATCTACAGGTACATAATTCACTATGGCAAATTAAATATAATAGTAGTTGTAACAGTGATCTGTCCTGCTTATAGTGTGAATATAAAAGCTATACTGGAAAAATATGAGGCACTGAAATCAGCAAAATGCAAGGTTTTTGAGTAAGACAAAATTAATATTTTCATTCATAACATATTTGCGTTAAAATAAGATTTCTGTATGTAACTTCTTATTAAAAATTGATTACCCCTTCATAATAGCTTTTTTAACAAGAAAAATAAACCTGAATATTAGTTACCCCAAATCCTGCAAAAACTATTCTAATGATAACCATAATGAATTTCATTTCTTTATGGGCATGAAAATTTAAAGTAATTAGTTTCTCTATCTTTGCCAATAGAATTACTAATGTATTAATTATTATAGCATAAAAGACAAAATAATGTAAGAAACTAAAAATATTGTTAAATAATTATTATCAGAGATTTTACTAATTGACTTATTATTGCTAAATATTATAGCTTCTCAAGTTTCTTTTATATAAATAACCATATATCAGGCAGACTAGTGGGGAAATTATATGCATGAAAAAGTTCCCTTCCTTCCTCAATGTAACTGATAACATTTTGATATGTAAGTAAGTAAGTAGTCTGTTGCTTAAGGAAGGATTGCCTTTGAAATCTGGGATCTGCCTGCACCGAAAGATTTGCTTGTCCACGCTCTGAATCTGCTGGAGAAGAGGGAGCCATCAAGGTGAAGTAAATGTATGAAATAAATTAATTCTTGTAGACTAGGTAAACAGAAAAGAAATACTGACTCTTGATGCATATTTATAACCTGTTCTTCTGAGCAGAGTAGAATTAAAACAGAGGAAATGTTGTCCATTCAAACACGTTGTGTCATTACTATGTTTCTGGTATAAATTTGCAAATCATGATACTGTGTTGTAATAAGCTGCAGCCTGCTGGAAAATCACATGCCTTGTGGCATCGTATCCATATCCATATCAAGTCTGCCCTGGACAGCCATCGGCTGACCACTAAACGCTCTATAAATTTGCCTTTCGCCTTCCTCATCCCCCCAAAAAAAAAGAAAGAAAAGGAAAAAAAAAAGATTTTACCGCATCATTTCGGGCAACAAACTAATTATCAAGGCATAGCCACACAGAGACTAAATTATGCTATACACCATTTCCTGCAATACTTAACATTGGCACAATCTAAAAGAAATAAGCAAGATAAAGAGAGAAAGGGATGAGTATTAGCTGAAAATTTGTTCTTTTAGCTTTACTTTAAGTTAGTAGAGATCGCAAGGAAGCAGTCAATACATAGATTTAGCAGTCAAACCAAAAGTGATTCCAAAATAAAGTTTCAAAGTCTAGCAAATACAGGATATATTGAAAGTTACTGTGAATCATTTTGCCTTAAAAAAAGAATCCATATCTAGGTCAGATGCTCAAAACAGTTTTTCTCCCTTTCTTTCACATGATTTTTAAATTCCTTTGCAGTTCAGAGAGTAAAAACAGATGTGCCACCAGCATCGCGTGCCGGCTTCAGTCAAGAAGCGGTTTGAAAGCTGTGGAGATTAAAAGACCTGCCAAGCTGGGAGCTGGTGACAAAGGTTGCAAAAAAGGGTTTCCTATATTGATTCAAGTTAGGAGGAAATCTATTCTGGACCCACCTAGAAACTACAGAATTTCACAAAAGAGATTTTGATGATTCTATTTAGAGGAGCACTGTAACAATGTTTTAATTATGACATTAAGAATTTTTTAAAAAGAGCACAAAATTTCATACTTGCTTGAAAATTGACTTTCAGATTGCTCATTGATTCTGTCAACAACATTTTTTTGTACAGGTGACTGGCCTGGGTTATTAGCACATACCTGAACTAGAGAAATTTTCTTGGCTTGGTTTACTTCTTATGGAGTAGCATTTTAAGAGGGGGTTTTGAACCTCTGCATAGTAGGAGTTAATGCCACAGCTTAATACAAAAAAGATATGACTGTTAAAATCTCTGTGAACCCCAAATATGATATGCGAATGTGAAGATGCTCATATTGCTGATGACATTTCTTCAGGGTTTTATAAGTGTGCTAGTTTACTTTCAGGACTAATTGACAAGTTTGCTTGTCTGTCTTCATGTTAAAAAGAGGAAATCAGAGGAGTATCATGAAGGCTCTAGATAATCAGTCTGTAAAACACTACTTTCCCCCCCAAAACTCTCCTTGCAGTCTTTACAGACCTTCCACTCTTCAACCACCTTCCTCACCATCAGTGTGTAGTATCTAGCCCTTTCTACACATGCTTTCCTCAGTAAAACTGCTACCCATATTTGTAATTTTGTGGCAGTTCACGGGACTGGGAGATCCACATTCTTACGGGAACATTAAACTACATGACAGAAGAGAGGAATTGCCAACTACCAGACCCAAGTGCCTATGCACATCACGCTCATTTCCTGCAAAGGCTTTGCAAGAGAAACTCATTTCTTTCACTGTCAGTTCTGTTTTATGATGAGAAGACACATCTAAATGATTTATTGCACTGAAGTTCATTTTCTTGCAACGAGCTAAGGGTTTTGTCAAGATGCCAAGGGTGACACGAAATGCAGGTTTTGGGGGATGACCCAACACCACGCTGTTCCACAGGCCTCCACTACCAAGCGAGACAGTGTGAATAAGGGACACAGCACAACCTTCATCTAGTGACACGCGCTTGGGAAAAGGGCACAGGAGTTTAGCAGCAGTTCTGCATCCCGTCTAACTAGCTCGGAGCAGGAGCAGCAGCAGCCGTGCCCCGTGGTGCCCCAGCTCTGCTGCAGCACTGCTCGGGGAACCCTGCTTCGCGCGGCCTCCCGCTCTGCGGCTGTAGCTCCCGGGCTGTATTTCAGCTTGTTCACGGTGAGCCCAGAACACGGATCCCCCGGCTTTGTGGATCCTCCTGCACGAGGAAGGAGGAAACGTTTTCAACCAGCAGAGCAACCGTGTTGTTCAGCCCTTGTGAGCCACGGAACAGCAGAACATTTTCAAGTAGAAGCACTCCGGCTTTGGATTACTTTTTCCATCACCACCAGATGCCTGTTTCAAACCTGGCAATATAACAAGCATATGTTGTTTACCTACTTTGCTTGTTATTATCTCTTGATGCCAAGAGGGTCAAAGGCTACTGCTATTAGAGGAAACACAGTGCATTTTTTATTACCATAATGCATCAGAAAATTCAGACTGAGCATTAAATGTAAACATAGGTACAAAAGGCCAGCGGTTTTTAAATGCTGCTTACCACTTAACAAATGTGTCTTGTTTCCACTTGGCAATATAAACCAAACCAAAGCTCTGAACTCTAAGCAGCAGAAAATCTTTCCATGTTATTTCAAGGCAGTTATATTACTAAATGCAAAAACATAGTGTCCATATGCAAGAATAATTGAAAAAATAGCTTATAGGATATTAAACATTAAACATTAAAATCTCTCTCTAGCTGTATTTTCAGTTTTCCTAAAATGAACTGACATTCTGTAGGACTTTTTCTTGCAAGAAAATAAGTGCTTTTTCTTTTTTTTTTTCTGTTGTAAAATAACTGAAACACAAATAGTAGGCTGCAATGACTCCACAGTTCTGCTTTGCTAGTTCGATCAAATCACAGTTTCAGTGAGGTCTGCTATCAAAGCAGTAATTACCACTGAGGTAACATTCGCTTTTTAGTTTTATCACTTTATTGAAAAATGGAAACTTCTACCTAATGCTTTTATGTACCTACTGATGGAAGAACATTTGCTAATGTCTGTGGTGAAGTAATGAAAATGCACTTTAACCTCTGGGCTACTTCAGTCTTCAAATAACCACGATTAGAAAATTCTAAAAGGTAACATTTAAATACCCAGGATGCTGGCTAGGAGTTTGATATATCATTCAAAGCCATTATATTACTAATTTTATTTAGCTAGAAAAAATAAAAAAGAAATGCATAGTCCACATTCTGTGTGTTCCAATATCTTAAAACTTTTTTTGAAGTCTCCTTAATGGTAGATAAGGCAACCTGAAACTTGGTGACTCTCCAGTGCTTCGAACAACAATCTTTACCTCTTGCTTTAGAAAGGGAGACCCTCCCCTCTCCCTCTCAAGTTAAATTTCCACAGAATATTTTAATAATTTTCCTCTACACTTCAATTAGGCAGAAGAAGGTGTCTCCGAGACCACTGTGTCTGGGTGATTCAGTTTCCATAGACTAGCAATAGGTTCAGGGGAACCCCTTTCCATTTCCAGGATTGCCCATGCTCTGAGGAATGAGCTGCACTAGTAAAAGTGCCTGCAGCACTCACAGAACCAGGACTCATGTCAAGATAAAGACTTCTCAAATGCCTCTTTTCTCCTAGGAATGCCTCCTATTCCTCTTCAGTTTACCAGGAGCTCCAGAAATTATTGTAACAAACGAATTTAGAGCTCCCTTGATGACCAAAGCCTCGCCCAGCAGAAACCAAGCAGCCCTGCAAGCACTGAGGACCCTGCTCTTCGGCCAGGAAAGTCTCCTCCGTTCGGCTGCCTTCGGCTGTCTCTGCAGCATCACAACCAATACGAGCTCTAATGGCAGCTCTATTTTCCTTTTCCACTACTACTGTTTTCCTTCTGTTTTTTAATTGGCAATAGCAAATGTGGTCATCTTAGCAAAGCTGAATTAAATGAATCTTAGCTTGGACAAACTGCGTGGCAGAGGGACTAAGGGACCCAGATTTTAGTTCCTTTTAACATTTTATCTCATTTTTTTTCCCTGCATTTAAAAGAGGATGTGTGTGTGTGTGCGTATATGTGTGTGTATAACATATATAATGTGTGTGTATTTAACTTCAAGATAAAATTTGCAAATTCATTGCTAAAAGTAAAGTCAGCTCTTTTTTTTTTTTAATTCCTACCATTAGTAATGAACCATAAATAAAGCAGGACCAATATCAGTAAGTTATTTTCTATACAGTAAAAGAATCTCTCTTTCCTTAGGGGATTAAGATTTAGGATTTAGAACAGAGGCTGGAAATCAGTTATTTTGTTGTTTTGGATGTGTGCAACTTTCACATTGATTCTAGTTTCTACACAGACATTTACTTTCAGGTCTTCTCCTCCTGAGCTGGCTGCTCATGTTCCCTGTGGAGAGCAACAGAACTTGGTACCAAGTTCCCCTTGGAAGGCAATAAAACCCACAGCCAAACGTGGGCTCTCATTTAAACACCACATGGGCTCTTCTAGGGGCGTCAGTAATGTCCCGCCTGGCTTATGGACTGCCTGCATCTTTTAGCTGATGGTTTTTTAGAATAGTATTCCTAAAAAAATGACCGTGTTACCCAAGGGAAAAAACCCTCACTTGAAAGCGCATTAGGTAGCAGCGCGCTCTATTCATCATCTTGTCATCATTCTGGATGCTGCTTTCTGATAAAACCCATGGCACTATTTTTCCCTCTGGAAGGACATGCCCACATTCTCTCTTGGGAGCAGTCCCTCGCAAGCTGAGCACGTCCCCCGAGAGGGGTCGGAGGTGCTGAACACCCCTAAACACCGTCACCCGCCGCCCCGTCCGGCTGTCCCGCAGCCCGGGGCAGGGGCTCTGCCTGCCCCAAACACCCCAGCACGGGGAGCGGCTCCACGGGCCAGCTGACTGGTGGCCACTCAGTTGGAAATACAGTGCCATTGCTCCCTTAAGGACGAGGGCAGGTTGCTTTGGTGTCCAGAGTAGGTCATTCGCTCTAGAAATGGGCAGTGAGGAGCAGCCAGAGGATCACTAACGCCGCGCTGGCAGCTGTTATCAAAAACGTCAACTCCTCCCGGCTTCTCAGTCCTGCAATGACATTTCATACCTGCCTCGGTTTGATCTGCTACAGATTTATAACGATTCGGCCCATATCTACACATGCCAGTGCCTTCCCACTGGGATGTCACTGGTCGCCCTCACTCATAACTGTGTTACATCAATATCTTGAAATAGCTTAAGAAAGTTCATATTCTCCATTGTTATAATGCACCGTGTTTCTAACTTTTAACCGTAACCTTCTACCACTCAGCAAGAACCTTTTAACCTGCATGTAGGTAACTAACATGTAGATGGCTAAAATGATGTATAAAAACTACCCACTGAAATCCAGTGATATCAACACTGGGATATTTCAGTTCACAAGGAGACAAACAGCCTCCCAGGACTCGGTGGAATACACTCCATCTCTTGATTAAAACTCTCCCCAGCAAGACTTCTGCAATGAGGCTTGTATCTATAGGGAAATAAACCAAGTTGCTGTTATCTTTGTTTTCCAATCTCACATATTTCCACACTAACATTTTGCGGAAAATAGAGCTACCAAAGAAGAGAACATTGTAGAATAATCATCTTGCTTTCCTCTAATCTTCCGAAAAGTCTGCATGTTAACCAGTGAATGCAATATATCCATTTTCCAGTGCATAACACTATGTTGTTTAATTGTTAGGAAAGGGTTAGTGGACGTTATTATGACAAAAAATATAATTTAATGACATTAGCTCCCTTTGAAAGGCAATGGGGGAATCAATCCTCCTAGTTTCAAAGACCAATGTAAAAATAACCCCCAAATTGCCAAGGGCTACCAAACAACCAAGCAAAGAAGAAACCTTTTGAAGGAAGCATTAAATCTTAAGGGAATCTCATCAATTATGATTCGTTGGGGAAGGGAACCCTTTGCTCACATCTTCAAGACAGTGCATACATGCTCTCTTATCTTTCTTATGTGCTTACATCTCCTCTGTCTTATCTTCCTACTAATCAGGAAGAGATGTGCAGAAGAACTAAGGAACTTCTTGCCTCTCAGTGCCAGCTGCCTTTTGCTGGCCTTGCTGTTGCCACAGGGACCTGAGGCCAGGAGCAAAGCAGCGTTTGTTGACTTGACCTCTCCCCAGTTCTCCCTGCCATGTCCTGTAGGCCCCATTTCAAGTAGTAAAACTTCCCCTCTTTAAAGATCTATTTATAATTTTGCTGTTGCCATGTCACACAGTGACAGAAATTTTTTAAATTGATCCAAGAAATTCAGCACAAACTGGGACCAGCTGTCCTTAAAATTCACAATTAGGCTAGTCAGTCTAATAGAATATATGAACTCTGTTACAAACCTTGTTTTAACATGTGGCTCATTGATTAATTTCTAAACATAAACCTACATATCATTTAGCAGAATACTCTCCTTTTTACAGAAATCAACTTAGCAATTCAGTCACAGAACAAATTAAAGTATAAATTACTAATTATTACCTCATTAGCATTCAAACACAGACCCCCAGATACTGCCCCTTTGTGTGTGGATTGTGATACCATTTCTGCACGGGGCATTACTTCTTGAGAGAGAAAGAAGAATCTCCTGAACTGGCAGAATCCAGGAGAGTTCTCTGGGGTAGGGCAAGATTTTGGGGAGGTCACTACCAACGTGCTTTTTATGACAGTAAAACATCCTAACCTGAGCAAGTCTTAGACAACAAAATGTCAACCCTTCCCTGATCCCAACCATAGGGGTTTATTCTGCAGTTTTAAAACTCAGAAACACTTCTATTTTGGTATATTAGCATTTTCTGATTTAATTAAATGTCCAAGAATGTTATGATTAATGAGTTACAGTTTGAAATTTACCCATAATCTCATTTTCAGTTTCAAATCTGGAGTGAACTGCACAGTTTTAGGCGTGTAATTCATACAATTTGACCCTATTCTGAAAAAAAAAATCAACTGATTTTGACTTCTTGCTGAGGAGCAATTCCTCCTTGCAAAAGCCCCAAACTCCGGAGGAAAACAAATTGAACAACAAACAAACAAAACAGTCTTTCAAATTTTCCTCTCATGGTTTGTAACTTCTGCAGCTTTCAGGAGCCAGTGGAACTACAGCAAGGTTCACTTTTCACTTACTGTTTTGCTGTGGGAGAACTTCATTTATTTTTCATAGATACAATGCTGTAGAATATTAGAGTGAGGCTGCAGTCCTACATTTTTCTTGTGATCAAGCAAACAATCAGGCTTCGAGTGCAGCAAAGAACTGCTGAAGCTGCTCGCTGGCACACGCCAGCTTGAGTAGCTGCTTCGCAGGTGACAGCAGGGCCACCACGAGGTGCCTAGCAGTGTCTTTGCCAAGCTCTGCTCTCTGCAGCGAGACAATTCACACAAAATCCAGACTGAATAGAAAGGTCTCACCGCTGTAAAAGGGGTCACTGATCCAGCTAATCCTGGCGTAGGGACCTCATTCTCTTGTACACGCTCTGACTAATCAGACCTGATGGTAGTGGATTACGGAAGGCTGAAGAAGGAAAAGCTACTGTTTGAACTTATTGACTGCTTCTCCTCTTTGCTTTTTCCAGAGCACGTTAAGGAAACTTCTGTTACTCTAATATACAACTATCATCTTGGCTTGAACTGCACATTTCCTTCACTTGCCCCCTTCGCCAGCTGCTACCTTGTGGTAACCTCTCAGTTCCTCAATGCATCATTTCGGCTAAGCATCAAGCACAACTCTGTGAATTCTGTGATGAGGGCCTGACTGAAAATATGTTTTGGAAGAAACCTGCTATCCCTCCAGGAATTTTTACACTCATGTGGGCTCTTGCTCAAGGGGCACTGAAATGTAGCACATGCACAACTTCAAGTTGTTCTGAAGTATTAAGAGCTCAAATATTCACAAACACTCCTAGCAAGACTCCGGACTCCCCTCCGCGGAAAGAGCTACTTAAGTCAGAAAAACTAGAGCATCTAATTAGCTACGGTTTTAAAATAAATCAAATTATTTTGTTCTCTTTTTTCCTCCCTTCTCCTGAGCGATGCACAAACAAGCCTTTTCTTAATTCTTCTTCTGCTACCTTCGTAACCTGGAACCACCCAACAAAACTGCAATGCTGTTTACCAGAGCTCTTGTACTTATTCAAAGGGAAGATCTACTAAATTCCATTTATTAGCAATTGGCATTAAAAAGAATGGATTTTGATTAACTAGTAGCTTTATAAACTATGATGACAATATCCTTACTTAAGAGCAGTAATAAAATGTTAAAGCTCTCTGAAAGCTTCAAAACTTATTTTAATTGTGTTTGCATGACTGGTAATTGCTTTCACCCCATAACATTGTGTGTATAATTTGATTATCTTAAACCATGAAGGACAGTAACCTTTACTTCAACACACTTTAAAGAAATCTGGGAAAATAAGCTCATGAATAATTGGATCTCATCAAGACATAACCACTTCTTGACACACTACCCAACTGATAATTGCACTTTTGAATAGTAGTAAGAAGGAAATATTATGTGAATGATTTATGGAAAAAGCTACAAAAAGACAGCTTCATGCTATTTTTTCATTTCCTGGTGGAAACAAAACTATTCCACATTTTTAATAATACATTACTTTATTTCTTCGCAGATATTCCCCACTGATGCTGAATACTAGTAATGTTTTTATTATTTTTCCAGCACATTTTAAGAGAGAGAATCCAAACTTGAAAATTTCCTCCTGTCTTGCCAAGTACCTTTTATTCCAGACCCCTAGGTTCAAACCATTCGTTTCAGTCATTTCATTAATAACAGGATTTGCTGCATGAAATATTTGTTTAAGAAGTTTCTTCTTGACCAAAATACAGGTTGGTAAGGATGCTTGTCTGAACACACGTGGCAAGCACTCGCAAATTCCTGATATTTAAAATTTTAATGAAAAGTCGACTACAGGGTACCCAACTGGCATTCACCGGAACCCAGTATCTCTGCAAATCTGGGGGAAAAATGCTCCCAGCGGCCCCAGGCAGGACTGCTTTGGGGAAGACAAGAATAAAGGGTCTGGCCTGCACACAGTTTATGGCACCTTTACACATGCAACAGGTAATTCTCGACCAGTAGTAATATTCACAAGAAATACACAATCACAAGGTTTCTCTGCAAACCTGAAACTAAAATCAAGTTAAGTCACATTTTTTGTTAAAAAAATAAGCCTTTTACAATGTGTAGTCTTTCCTGTTATACATTTATAAACATTCAGGAAGCCAGTACCTTCATTTTCTTGTCACAAGCAAGTTTTATAAACCATATCTTCACTCTACATGACAAAAGCTTGCATTCCTCAGTACTGCTAAGGAAATTAAATATAAAAAAAAATTGTATCCAAGTTTGATAGTTCTTTGGTACTTTTCTCAAAAGCAATCTTGACTTCCCCCGCTTAGGGTCAATGGGATAAATATTCCCTAATTAACAGGGTCATTAACAGCCCTTCCCAGCTGCTGGGTTAGCAGTTCTGGGCAAACGCTCTGACTTGGTGCTAACATACACCTATAATCAAGCTTCTTCTAACAAGAATATTTAGTATGGGAACCAAGAGAATATCCTTACAGCGCTATTCCCAGAAGTTTGCTTATGCTGCTGTGGTAATGGAAAGGGTAACTCATTTACTGCAATATAAAACAAAATACGTAATAGGAAGATGCAGATGAGATAGATTGTCTGTTAAGTTTCAAAAGTAACATGACTTGATCAGCGTAACACAGCAAATTAAGCACAGAAATATTTCAACTGTTTACTAGTCTTTGTTAGCATTATGCAAAATACATGTAAAAATATTCTCACTTTTGCTCATCAAACCTTAATTGCTAGCTTGGTAAGAACTCTTTTGCATGCAGTACCACATTAATCCTTACAACCGTAGGGGTCGGACAATTTCATCTAATTTAAAAATTCTTAATGTGTTCTGATAAGAAATATTCTTTAAATATGACATCTCTAAATGCTGTTTTTGGTTCATGTTTCAATGTCCCACCATCGCTGAAATAAACACACCAATCCCCCACTTCCTTTCAATGTGCGCTCTTTAAAAAAGAACAAAAAATGTGCCAAACCTGTAGTGGGAGTTCACCTAAAAATAACTTGGTCTTGAAAGTTAATTAATTTATGGAATATATTGAATCTTCTCAAATATTGCATCAAAATTCAGACTATGATAAATATGCCTGCTTGAAGACAATTTCTGTTTTTCATTAATATAACAATAAAAGTAAGAAAAGCATTGAGGTAGCTGCATAAAGCTCTGCTTTATAACCATCTCTTGGCGACCTATGGCCAACCCACCGTGAAACAGTGGGTTTGGGACTCTGGGCTGAGGCATGTGAAGTGTGAGAACACCTGAGCATTGTCCTGAGGGGAAAAAGGCCTTGGAAGGGACAACAAGTGATCATGGCCCTGGTCACCTGGAGTGTGGTAGTGCACTCTACTGCAGATTGGCAGGAGCTCCATGCGGAGTGTTTTGCTTATTCTAGCGCACTTAGCAGAAAAGAGAACTGAGCAGCATGAGGGGAAGAACTGGACAGAACTCTGACTCCAAGGGATTTTTTTCAACAAGATGGAAAACTGCAAAAGGCCACTTGTAACTTAAAGAAATCTCTTGGGTTTTGCTTTGGTTTTTTGTTTGTTTGTTTGTTTGTCTGGATGGCACTGAATGTATGTAAATGCCTTCTCCTTTTCATAATAATCACGTAGTATTTAAAAATCACATTTAATCTACAATTTAGTAAGGCTGAGGTAAATGGATTTACAAAAGGAAAGGAAAATCTAACTGGATGTTTTTAATGTCTAGAGACAACGGAAATATGGGTAGAATTTAATTCATGAGGTTTTCTCAGTGTATACCAAGGAGCAACAAAAGATCCTTAATTTATTTCTTCTTAGGGCTTAGTGAAAAGGCAAATAGACTATCCATTAGATTTAAAATTGTATTTCACCAATTCCATTGGATATCCAAGACCTTATCATCCCAATATTGGTTAAAGTATGGCAGCAGTAAATGTCATGTCTGTCAAGCTGTACTGTGCTGAGCCAACCCATGCTAGATTTACTCTGAGTAAATGTCAGTGCCATTGAGAGCTCCTAGAAAAAGCAAATTTTCCTCTACAGACAAGCATTTAACAAGAAATTGGCTGGCTGGCACAACAGCAGCAAGCTAATGACTAGGTCCTGCTCCTTGGGATGCTATGAAGGATGCTGCAGAGCTCAGCAGCAGAGATGGTTCCTCTCAAGGCAGGTTTCACACCGTCCCGCATCACCCTCTGCACCGCTCCGGCACGGTCTGGACTACATGGCTACGTGCCTGGGCTCTGTGTCATGCTAACACCCTCCTGGCACGAGCAGGCTCTTGCCGTTTGCCCAGTTAAAGTCCACACAACAGTCAAGGTTTACGTGATTCCCTTTCTTCGGCCACTGCAAAGCCTCAGTCTTACACCTACACAGGAAGCGATCACTACACGTGCCCACACGCAGCATTATGTGGAGCTGCAAGAGGCTACCGAGCTCAACGCCACTGGCCATCCCGGAGGTCCTCCTCCTTCACATGAGCCGTTCCTCCAAACACCAACACATCACAATTCATAATAAATTACATTTATTCATTGATCAAGCACAATTTTCCTATGATGATTTTCACGCCTTGGAAAAGTAGTCAGCTGAGTTGACTAGTTCGTGCTACCTACTTTACTTATCTCTAAGTGTCCTTGAATTTGTCAGGTCTGAGCCCTGTGAGACCTGGCCTCCGAGCCTCAGTCTTAGAGATTTTCCAGTCTCAATTCCCTGTCACTCCAGATAGAGTTGGCAGGACTCGTTCTGCTGCATTTCACTATTGACCCAAGATGCTTTCACTTGAATGGAAACCCAATTCAGTTATTGATCTCCATTGCTCCTGGTCTGGGACATACACCGAGCAGCGCTGACAGCAAATGATGGTAGTGTATGCAGACTACCATCATTTGCTGTCTGCATACACTGAGCTATTAAAAGTTAAAGCAAGGTGTAGAAAGCAGAATCTGAAAGTTATATATAGCTCCACTCACAGTCACATGCTGCCTTCAAATTGCTTAAAGCAGTTTGTGGAGAAACTATTCATTTCACGTAACTGAAATTAAATACTGAACAAAAAAAAAATCAAAGTTACCACTTGAACAATAACCTTTTTTAGGCCTCATAGTTTTCATTCACTGACTACTATAACAAGATAGCTTTACATATATACGCATTTTCAAATAGAACTGCTTTCCATTTTATCCTGCTCTTCAGCTCCTGTGACTGCAAAACGCAGAAGCAGCCGCACATGCAGGAACAGAACATGGGCATCCTGAGCCTCCGTACCCTCACCTGCGCCCCGTGCTTACGAAGAGGCATAAAGGACATCACCCACCTGTGACCCACCTGCTCCTAAGTTACGCTGATCCCAAGGGAACCAACCAACCTCTATGTGATTAGGATCTGCTGCCAGGTGTTTGGTGCAGACCTGGTATGGACACAGCAAGGCTCCCCTCTGCCCCTCGTGCCCCCTCCCTTGCTTTAAAGGACAGGAGATCCCCCAGCGCTGCCACACTTGGGAGAGGGGCAGGTAACCCCAGCACCAGAGCTGGCAGGAGCTGCGCTACAGTCAATGTAGAGCTGATGGGTTCACCCCATCCTTCCTTCTCAGGGAGCATTCAGCCAGCACTTCTGGATTGGCACATTAATTTCTGTTGCTTGCCTTTCCCTGGCGCTCATAGCACTATAAAGGGAAATTCTCCCTTAAAAGACTTTCCCCCCACCTCTGCTTTGTGACTGTATTCTCTGAAGAAAAGAAAACTCAACATCTCTGAGGTTTGGAGGAGCGCAGGCTTTCATGACAAGGCAACTCACATCTCGGGTTCAGAGAGAGGAGTCGCAACAAGAAGTCCCCTTGCAGGCTATTACTTACCTTATTCCACCTAACATGTTGCCTGGAAGGCTTCTTGTTAGCACTGTCTGCCAGACACTGCTCAAGCTGAGAAGAATTTTACTGAGACCTCAAACAAATTCAGGGAATTTGAACAGGATGTAAAAAGTGAAAACAAAGACAACGTGGGTAGGCTTAAAATAGTTGTGATCCCCTGCCATTCTGGGGAAATGTTCCAAATAATTGACATGCTCCAGAAGCACCCTGTCATCTCAGGAAACTTTAAAGTGCAAAACGCTCTTTGCTTTGGAGATTCTTTTTCCACCTTCATTTTTGTGAGAAAACCAAACAGGTCCTTTTTTAATTGGAACCATGCTGGAATTCTGGCACGGACAAGCCTGGAATCTCCTTTGGCTTTACAAGGGCCGTCGCACAGCGTAAGTGTCTCCTGCCCAGCTAACGAGGTCTTCCTAGGGAAAACTTTCCAGCTTTGGGACCTGCTCCACGCGCAGCGACCCGAGACTGCTCGGACAGGCACACTGTGCTTGAATTTCTGTTCTTAGCTATCAAAATTCCCCTAAATTGTAGCCACCACAATCACAGCTTTGCTGTTAGGCCGTATCCCTGGTCCTCAGCCATTGGCAACAACTGCATTTAGAAAAGGGAATTAATGTTTCAACCACAAGGTGTACGTTGTAACAAATGTTGCATCTTCACTGGGTACATTAGTCAGGTACTATATCCTGATCGCTATTAAGCATCACGATGCTCACCAAATCAGTTTGACTGAAAAATGCTGAGTTTAGGTTTATTTGGGGATCTTAAAAATGAATTATTTTCTGCTTGTGCACAGTGAACGAAAATACTTTAGAGAAAATATTTTCAATGTGTTGCACATTTGGACAGAGGATGTCCACACAGGAGAAAAGAAATGAAACATTTGCCTGTACTGGCTTAAAAACTGTTCTAACAACCTGGCATAGAAACAGGGTAAATACTTCAGAAATCACAGCAAAAACAGAATTTCTCTTTGTGGATAGTGAAAGGAAGATTTTAGAAAGTATATGCTCTACCAGGCCAAAATGTCAAAGCTATCATACGTAGTTAATAGCCTTCCATTTACAAGCCCTTCCATGAACAGCGCAATTTATTAGAATTAGCATGGCCCTGAATAGTAACTATATCCAGAATAAGCCCTTATTTTTGAATTTTTGACAACTGATAGTAAGTTAGAGAAATAAATCTGCTGAAGTAGGTAGGACTACAAACACATATGATGGTATATTCTGCTGGAAGTGATCGAACAGCTGTGTCTACAGCTATGTATGTTATATATGTATATATACATATATACATGTAGACTGAACGACTGAAAAAGCCAGGTCATTGGCATCTTCCAAATTTGTCCTCTGTCCCTTGAGTCTTTGTTACAGACATACAGACTTCAGGGACCAGATTTAAAAATCACACTATGATCTATGGTTGCAAACTGCTCAGTTTTCCCAAAGCCATTCTTTCTTCAGCTCTCTAATGTAATTATTAATGAGTTATTAATAATTATCATACCTCTCATAGCTCATTTGCAATGCAACAGAAAAAGGCATGACTGTTCAACTACAGTAAACATTTTAACCTAAATACTCAAGTATAATTCTAATATTAGGTAAAATCTTCATTCACACTGGAAATTAAAAAATATGTGCTAACTGCTTTATATTTCCCCACTATTTTCAGAGTTAATTATGGGTATATTCTCACTTCAGGTACATGTGTAGACTTTATTTCCCCAGAAAAGATCATATCATTCATGTATATATATTTGTGTGTGTGTGTGTGTGTGTGTGTTTATATATCATAGAATGCCTAAGGTTGGAAGGGACCTCTAGAGGCCATCTAGTCCAACCCCCCTGCACACGCAGGGTCACCTAGAGCACGTGGCACAGGGCTGCATCCAAGCGGGTCTTGAAGATCTCCAGAGAAGGAGACTCCACAACCTCTCTGGGCAGCCTGTTCCAGTGCTCTGTCACCCTCACTGTTCCCATGGAAATTTTGGTGGTTCTGTTTGTGGTCTTTTCCTCTAGTCCTATTGGTGGCCACAACTGAAGAGAGGCCAGCCCCATCTTCTTCACTCCCTCCCTTCAGGTATTTATATAATGAGGTGTACATATATATATATATACACCTCACGAGCTTCCTTCTTGTGGGAGCCTAAACTCAACCAACTCATGATCACTGCAGCCGAGGCTACCCCTCACCTTCACAGGTCCAGCAAGACTCTCTCTATTTCTTAGTATGAGGTCGAGTAACCCACCTCTGCTCGTTGGCTCCTCCACAATCTGTGTCAAGAAGTTATCATCAACGCACTGCAGAAACCTGCAGGACTCTCTGTGCCTGGCTGTGTTGTCTATGGCAAATTCCTTGTCACGGGGCGGCAGAGCAGCAACGCAGCTCCTCATAGTTCTTTTTATTTCTTTTTTTCCCCCACCCAATACATCCAGTTTCAGAGCACCTCCAAATCTGTTGCTCAATATCTAGATTTTCAGTATCCAGTTTCAGGTACATGTCC
>VWPW01014074.1:0-25544 GCA_013389825.1 Crypturellus undulatus | reverse complement strand
AGCGTCTCCCTGTTTCCCACATACCACTACTGAGAAAATACAGAAAACATGAAAAATAGATTTTACAAAACATTGTAACCATAGTACTCAGATGATCAAAATTGACACTGATTTTTTGCTGTTGCAAACAGATTTGAAGTCATCTTTCAATAACCAAAAAATTCTCTGCAGATAACAGCTTTTACAATCTGAACTTCACAAAGTGAACATTGACACTGGCAGATAACATTTTTCTCTGAAAAGTGAGTTTTTCCATGAGCATGTTCACAAATCAACAAAATACCACACAGAATGTGGGGAAATATGGCTGCAGACTCAATCCTGAACATTGCTTTATGTACACAGGGTGCTACTTACACAGACCATGGTATAAGATCAGGGACTTTTAGGGATCTGGTGTTGTACTCACAAATATTTTTTGCTTAATCTTTATTTTCTAGATTTACTAGCACAGTCTCCTAATTGATATATACACATTTGTCCTGATTTCAATTCCAGATATTAAAATAGAAATTCCACAGTCAAAGTCAACGAATTTAGGATCTTGCCCAGCCCTTTTTTTTTTTTTTTTTCTTTTTTTTGGTATTTTTGTTGTGGGCTTCAAATACACTTGTTGTTAAAACAGGTAAAGGGCACACTTAGTTTGGAATCCACTATGCAAGAACTTCAGTCATAAATTCCTTGACACAACAAGGGCAAAATCAATGTTCTCAAGTGCACCAAGACTGTAATATAGAAACAGGATGCCATTCATATCCTTGACTGTGCAGGAGAATGTGCCATGGTAACAAATGTGAGGGGGAAAATTGCAAAGTGAGAAATATGAAGGCAAACAGAATTTGAAGAGACCTAGTGAGAAGGTCCAGAGTGTGTAAGAGTTATGTTACATAAAATACTTGTATATACAGAATTCCCATTAATTCAAACTCATGAAAGCACTTTTATATGAGGCCATATCTGTAAGAAAGGACTCCGTTTTGCACCACATATTGATAAAAGTCATCAGAAGCAGAAACCTGCATAGGTTATGTTGAAAAACTCTCCACTCACAGACTTTTCTAGAGGCTTTTGAATCCATGCCATTTCCAGACCTGGGAACAATACAAATATGGACCAAAATATTTGACATCATTTTCTATTTTACAGTTGCATACAGCTATAGAACTTACTGTTTTGTAAGGAGGGAAGAGAAAGTAAAATATAAATTTTAGCTGTTGTTCTTATAGCTTTCTCTGAATCAAAAATAGTTAAAATCATTTTAGTATACATTTGAATATATACCTAATTGTAAAGTAACCTTTAGATCTTTATTGAAAACAACAATGACTGTAAATGCTGATATTTGTGAGACATTGCAACACAAAGATTTACACACAATTCTAGCAAGATTTTCACTAAAAGGTAATATAGGTCTAAGCTTCAGACTATGTAAGAGCAGGAAGGCATAAGGCCAGAATAAATTTGGACGGAATTACTTTCCAGAAAAACATTCATTCTCTCCAAAGGAACTATAAAAATAAACAAATCTCTTCTTTCTGTGCTACATACTCATACATCTAAACGCTTTGAAGATCTCAGGTTTCAAGTTAAATCCACAACAGCATTTGCTTCATACTTTACTTTTAACAATGCCCAGAAGCTGACAAGGAATTATCATTAAAAAAGGCAAGATAAAGCTTGCAGTTCATTATAAAATTTATTGCAAAGGGCATATACTAATTAAGTAACCTATTCATATTGGTTTCCTCTGTACTCAATTCACACTTTGATTTATTAGCAAGTATAGCATTGAACAAGTTATCTATTTGATAAATAATTGTTATAATGTTAAAGCAGTAGTAAATTCACATGAGGAAAAAAAGACTTAGTGGATAATCATCTAAACAGTCTTGAACTTCTCTCTTCAGTCTGAACTTTAGAGAGTGTTTAACTATCATATTTAGCTCAGAGTATGACACCACAGTATTTTTCCCAGAGTATTTTGTTAATATAAGATTTTCTCAAGCGTTCTTGTTTTTTTCCCTGAAGTCATACTGGAACATTTTCTGTCTGGACTGATATTTTCCAATATATACAAAATTGTTCTTTTACATCAGTTATTAAGTCCTTTATTCTGTCACAGAATCACAGAAGGGTTGAAGCTGGAAAGCACCTCTGGATATTGTGCCTAGTCCACATCCTTGTTCAAGCAGGGTGATTTGGAACAGGCTGCTTAGGATTTTTACGTCTTCAGGGTTAGAGAATCCACAGACATTCTGGGCAGACTGGTCCAGTGTTCAATCACTCTTACTGCAGAAAAGGTTCTTCTTATGTTTACATAGAATTTCTGGTGTTTCAATTACCCCTTAATTATCTTTCAATCTTCAATATTTAAAAAAATCCCATTTGTCTCCATAAATTCATCTTTGAAGATGGTTAAAATAAGCAGTTAAATATCTAAGATGCCCGCAAGTACCTACAGAATATTTTTGTTCAAGGGCAAAATGCATGAAAAGTAGATATGACAATTTTACTTATTGGTTGGAGAGTTTACACACAGTCCACTTTTGCACTGGCACTGCAAAATTTCGATAATGACTCTGTAACCTTTACTGCAATGCAGAACTGGCTGTTTGCTTTGCTTGAGCTAAGTTGCTTGTGGTTTCCTAATGAGAAATAAAATGCCCTCGTTGAACATGATTTCAATTTCTTGTGAAGAAAGGGATTCAGTTGCAGCTATTGGCTTTCTTTTGGAAACAATGAATACTTGATAAGCCATAACTCAGGAGTATCTTTTGGCCACTTCCTCTCACTTTTTCCTTCAGAAACAGAGGTCATCATTGAATCAGATGCCTTCTGCCACACATGACACATTATGAGTATTGTCTTGAGTTTCTCAGTCTTGGGTTCTCAACCATCCCCCAACCTTGAGATGTTCTTCCTTGAGCAACTTACCTCCTGAGTCCTGAGGACTCACTCATCTCCACAGTCCAGCATGTTATACTCATCTGGCTTTTCCAGAGGCCAGTAGTCATAGTCTTTTTTATCCAGATCATACCACCCTTCCACTAACACAACCTGTCAGAAAAAAAAAATTTACAAATAAGTCCATAAAATACAGTCTGGGGACACAGAAAGGATAAGTTCCAACCACAAAGTTTCTCTTTCTTTCCCTTTCCTTCTTTCTTTCTTTCTTTCTTTCTTTCTTTCTTTCTTTCTTTCTTTCTTTCTTTCTTTCTTTCTTTTCTTTCTTTCTTTCCTTCTTTCTTTCTTTCTTTCTTTCTTTCTTTCTTTCTTTCTTTCTTTCTTTCTTTCTTTCTTTCTTTCTTTCTTTTTTTTTTTCTTTCTTTCTTTCTTTTTTTTTTTTTTTTTTTTTTTTTTTTTTTCTTTCTTTCTTTCTTTCTTTCTTTCTTTCTTTCTTTCTTTCTTTCTTTCTTTCTTTCTTTCTTTCTTTCTTTCTTTCTTTCTTTCTTTCTTTCTTTCTTTCTTTCTTTCTTTCTTTCTTTCTTTCTTTCTTTCTTTCTTTTTCTTTCATAACCTAAACAGAGAAATAGAACCTGACTTATTTTTCTCTGTTTCCTCAGTCTTCTGGATGGGAAAAAAAATAAAAAAGACAGATCCCTAGCAGTGTACAAACTGTGTCACTGTATTATTTTGGTCTATCCAGAAATAAGTCATGAAACAGTGAGAGGACTTAGCTAATCCTTCTCCTACAGATGGGTGCCTATATCTAGTAGAGTCTAGGTTTTCCTGCAGAGAGACATTTGGTTTGAACAGTTTGTGAATGTGCTTTTAAAATGTCACCCTCTGTCCTGCTCCAAACTCTCATTTTCTCTTATTTGTTTACATCTGAAATCTTCGAAAGAGCTGCTTTTTGTTGTGGTTTTAGTAACAATGATCTGATAATCGTGTAAAGGATATAGGATATAACATGATATATAATTACAGATCATATTAAGATTATATATGCCTATAAGGAGAATATAGCCTCCAAAGTATATATAGATTTAATTGCAAAGTAACATTATATACATTTCGTCTGTAAATATTATATATTATTTCATACACACACGTATGTGAATCATAAAATATATACTCTAGGCAATATGTATGTATATAAAGAGAACAGAATATATTACTGTAATCATTCTGGCTTTGCGCACAATTTGTAAAAGGTAATAGGTTTTATTAATATAATCTGATACCAATTTTCTATATATTATTAGAGAAGGATCATCTAATAGATTATGCAATTACTTATTCCTGTATTCATGGAAATAGTTATAATTATAAAATTGATTTTTCCAATGTACTCTACTATTACTCTTACTTTGTATATTAGTAAAATAAATTATGTTAGGAAGACTCAGCATCATATTACTGTTTGTTTCACTGCCATAAGCTGTGCACAATTCCTTAGGAGTGCACAGCCCACAGAAAAAATCTCTGGTAAGAGAAGCTATGTAGTTTACCTACTAAAAAAATGAGGAGGCCGTGGAGCCTAGGGGCAGATGTTTTGACAGTGCGCATGTTCCCTAACACGCACGAAGCCCAGCAAGTGCCAGAGCTGCTCCTGCTGCTGCTGCTGCTCGGTGTCTCCTCCTAAGAAAGAAGTTTCTAGGCAGACTGATGCTCACAGCTCTGCCTGCTGCAGCTGTTCCGCCTCCTCCATCCCTCTGCCCCATCTCCTGCATCCTGCGCCCTGCGCAGGGTGGAACCCGCCCTGCACCTCTCCAGGAAACCTCTGGAAAAGCAGCAGTTGTGCTGGGGCCTCTGAGACTAATGAAGGTGGAGTGTGTGACTACGTAAGATCCAAACTGGAAGAGCAACAGGAGAGTTTTATTCTGGTGCCCTGTTGCTCCTAATCCTGAGGCAAATTCTGATGCTTGCAGGGAAATTGCCCTAGGTTGCTAATAAATCAGTGCCATGGGAGTAAGGGAAAAACAGCTGGGCCTGGGAGAGCAGAAGTTTGTAACTCCAGGACAGGATCACCCATGTAAGGTAAACCATAAAAACAGAGCTTGGACTATGAGCCCTCCTGAGCTCGTCTCCAAACTTGAATTATTTTATGATCCTTCATTTCCTTCAGATCCTTTCAGAGAAACTTCAGTTTCTCACTTCCTGGATGTGTATGTCAACTTACCTGAGAAGCACATTGATACATACAGGGGTAAAATGGACCTATGCCATATGCTGGTACCATGAAGCTGAGTACTTTTCCAGCACTGTTAAAATTTGCTAATCACACCACCAGGGCTGCATTATTTATTACACAAAAAACACATGAAAAAATTACTTGTTGTCATACATGCCCAGTTCATCTTGGAAATGGTTGTGGATTGATTAAAATCCAGTTAGGATTCACTCCTAAAAGAGAAACATGTGTAAAAAGATTTCAGGTTGGAATTCAGTGCTTACAGTGAAAGTCTAAACCCTATTTGTATTGAGTGTCCCTGTGCTTCACTATGAATATTTCACCTAAATCATAGATTTCAAAATACAAAAGCCTTTAGAGCATTTCAGCTTGATTAAGTGGAGGAAAGAAAAGAGAAAAAAAATGCCATGTGCAACATTTTTTGGCAACAATTATTTGCCTAAAAGAATTCTATTCACCTTAACATCTGGAGAGATTTTAGTGGTAATTCATTTTAGGATAACTTATGCTTAATGAATAATTTGCTGTCAGGAAAGCTAAGGATTGCAACTTATTAAACAGTACTGCAGCTAGCAGATTACCAGATTGATCTTATTTTATTTAACTGTTAAATATTTGCATGACACTGATACAGTGATTCAAGGACAGTAGATATAATATATTATCTTTATAGCTATCTGTCTGTCGCCACATTCAGATTTCCTGGAGAGTGGAGAGCAGCCATCCAGAAACATTGGTCTGGGAATTATGAAATGGGGATGGATGGGCTGGAATGACTGATGTTTATTTCATTTAACGATCCATGCTGGCCATTTGGGAAGCACATTACCATCTCAGTGTTTGAGCCCTGAAAATGTTAAACCAGGAGACAATGAGGGCTATTTTACAATATAAATATATGCAATATGGTATAAGGAAGACCGAGAGCTTTGAGAGTAATAAAATACAATGACTTTTCAGCTCCATCTACAACACTACCTAGCTAAAGGAAATCAGAAAGAGACTGGAATAAAATGAGATGGGCATCTCCAGTCTAATAATTCTACCTGTTTATTTGCTTCTTTTCTTGAATGCAAATTATCTGCAGTCAAATAAATTCCCATTAATTTGTTTACCTTTATCTTATTTACTCCAGAAAATTTAACAGTGTCAGAATCCGTCTATTAGACATTAATTGGGTTCTGCATACTACTACTGATTTGTTCAATGCAATAATGCATTTTTTTCAGCTTTCTCTCTTAAAAGGACTTTGCATCTAAAAACAGTGTAAATTCTGCTTATTTAAACAAAGTATATTAATTAATTTTATGTTCATAAGTTTATATCTGTTGGCTGTGTTGAGAACTCTTTACAAAGTATTATTATTATTTGTTAATTGAATACAATACTCAAGTGGTCAGTGAAGCTGCATGGTTTCCATTTCATTCCTTAATTCAACACTACTTTTAAGACCAATGGAGTGAAAATAAAGATATTTAAAAGTTATGAGCAATATCACTGTCAATATTGGTAAAGACATACATTTTCATTATTACTGGTTAAGATGGATAAGAATAACTTTATCAAAACAACTAAAATATATATATGCAATATCTGTAGAAAATAATGAAAATCACTAAATTATTGCTAACAGAATTTTCTTAATTATATGTTTTTAAACATTTTAGTGATTTTAATTTCTAAAGTCAACATTTAAAGCATAAATTTCTGAAATATAAAATATGCAGATAATGGTTTTGTTAGCTAAGGGTTATCAGATCCTATTACCATGTACCCAGGGAAAGACAGATTTTCAAATTAAGAAAAATATTATAAATATTTTTATGTACTACAGGAATTTATTTTTGAATGAAGTCAGGGGAATTGCTGCAGGGAGAAAATACAAAAAGCAAGGGAAATGCTAAAAAATGCATGATAGGGTTATTGAAAAGTTTACCATATTTTATCAAAAAAATGTTAGGGTATCTAAATGAGAAAAAACCCTTTATATTAAAATAGCCCTTTTAAAACTTATATGCCATATCCTTGCTTCCATGCATATGGATTTTGCAGTTGTAAAGACAGCAGATTCCAATCAGAGGCTTGTGATATTCATGGTATTTGAAGTCGGAGGTAAACGTGCACGAGCGAGGCACTCTGAGCCTTCCCTTTAGTGGTGCAAGAGCTGAACATGCTCTCTGTGTGCAGCTGGGTTTAAGTATAGCTTCCTCTTGATGCAAAAGCTGCCACAAATGGAATAGTTGCAGTGACACCTGCCTACGAGGAGCGAAGCAGACCACTTGCCTGAGCCCAGGTTCTCATCCGGCAGCTTGGAGGAACAGCAGTTTCTGGATATCCAGCCACCTCGGAAAGCAGAGTAGTGCTTTTTCCCTTTAGAAAAGCAGAGTGGTTCAATGGACAGAACCGCAAGAAATTTCCAGGGCCATGACATATGTCCACACTACCTCAGCACAACAAGATACTACCCGTCACTGTGCTGTGGTAACTGTCTCTATTGTCTTTCAACATATTAAAGATAATGTTCTGCAATTCTATTTAACGCAGCCTATACACTAAGAGCTTTGATCTTTCACTGCAATTCCACGAGCATTTTAAGGTGGCATAAACTGGGTCCCAAATGAGACCTTACAGCATTATCTTATTGTTCCTACTCCTGCATTCTATATAGTGCTTATAAGCCAAGCTTTCTGCTGCCTTTAAGATCAAGGATACTGTCATCAAAAGTCTGATCAGGCCACAGTTAATCCTTTTTCTTTTCCCTACTGGATCAGTTTTAAGTTAGTTAGTGTTTTCTCCTCTCATACTTTGTCCTTTCCGATCTACTTTGTGTGGAAACTCAGTCAAGTAAGAATTGAATGTGTGTTTGCAAGGTTTGTTCAAGGAGGCAGACCTCAGCCGAACTGGGATTAACAAGAGTAATAAGCATCATCTAATTTTCCACATAATTATTGATAATTTAACTAAAAGACTTAATATTTCAATAGATTCGCAGTAGACAAATAGCTTCGAATGTACTGAGTGCCCTCAATTTGCTGGGCACCAGGCATGGGTATGATGAGATGCTGCAGAGCTGAAAGCTCCTGATTGCTTCTCCCAGTCTGTCAAATGTTGCAAATTTGGGAACATTCCAGAGACAGAGGCCTTGGGCTAAGAAAGTGATAATTATAACATAAATCAAAACAGAAGTAATGACGTATTTGCTACTAAAGATCTGAAATCTTTACATTAGATGATTATCTTTGATGACAGTTTAAGTCAACAGTAGCAGAAGGAGTAATTAGTTACATGATTTACACAAATCATGAGCTAGGAGGTAGCAGGCCAGCATGACAGCTTAGTGAAAAGGTTTTGTGAAATTAGAGACGTTGAAAAGTATAGGAAACAAACCAAGAAACTATCCTGATTAGGGCCTAGGATGTCCCAGCTTCACAAAAATAAATGTAGATAGCATTCACTGCTAAGCTGATAGGTGTCTTCACTTGTCCCCCAAGTTGAATATATGCTTTTACAGATGCACTTTTTATGACCACTTAAACATTAGAATCATGAGATATCATGTGCAAGCAAGAGCATGTCCTTGCTTGTTGTGCCAGGACTGTTTTCTGGCGTATGTGACAAACTTGGAGAAGAGGCATCTATCTCTTTAAGAATATTCAGTACTGTATGTTTAGAGGTTTTATCAGTACTTGGATCTGCAGAAGGAATACATCATTCTAGAATTTTAGAATTATGTAAAATAATCTGCCTTTTTTTGTGCTTCTAAAGAAAAGTTGGAAACACTCTGAGAAGAGAATCCCACAGTCAGAAAATAACAGATAAGCACAATTCTAGCTGAAATTATTGGTCTTAATTATCTCAAATAACATATGATTGAAAACAATGACTATTACTTCTAAAGAGACTATATTTCAAGAAAGGGCTCACAGTTCTCAGAGAAACCAACAGGAACTTCAAACTTCAAACTTTCAAAGTAAGCCAAGTTAACCTTTAGAAAATCCTAGCCTAAATACATAACTTCAAAGAGACTTGTGCATCAAGGGATTTGCTTGAGTAAATCACTGGGCTTCTGTTACTAAGATTCAGTGTGGCAATGCCATAGTTCAAAGGGCATTTGGTGAGGCTGAGAATGTGAGAGTGAATTTTAATTTGATAGGAACACTGCCTAAGGGGTATTCAAAGAGTTAGTCCATGTCTAGCCGAGAATCATTCCAGTTTTCAATTTGGGAAGCAATTGAGGAGAACATAACTGATGGTGAAATGCCTCCTATCTCTCCGTCCTCCCACACAGTCAGGCATGTTACGGGTGTCTGTAGTGTACAAGAACAATAAACCTGGGTTCTCTTAGAAAGTCTCATAGGGGAGGATCTGGGTGCCTGTGACAGATGGCAGCTGAGGGACATTTTGGTTCTTATGTGAATCAGGATGCTTGGATCCACTGTGGCATTCAACTAATGATCCGTTTGATTCTGGATGCCCATCTGGAATATGCATTTTGCCTTAATGGGTTTTTCTTCTGCTCTTCTCTAGCTGAATGATTCATTTCTGCTTTTGGAATACATTAATGGTTTTCTGCCTGTATTTTTACCCACCTTAGCATTGCACATTTCTTGACATTAAAGGAAAAAAAAAAAAACAAAAAATCCCCTCATGAACAAGAATAGTGTCCATATTTATAGAGACTTATAAGATAAGTGATATGTAAGAGACACTGAGATATCAGTGAGACATCAGTCAGAGAGGGGGTTTCATGGTCTTTTGTAACTGAAAGATCATTTAGTCTTTGGATCGTCTCTTTGGGACAGTTCACAAATGAAATAGCTCTCTAAACTAACTTTCCTCGAGTCACAGGCATTTCTGCCTATGTTGGGCTAGATATGTTTGTCCGTCATGTTTTCAGCAAACATCAGTAGTCAGGCTTCCAACCCTTCCTGTGTTGTCTAGCCCAATGCACCACTACTCTTCTGTATTAGGAAGTTTTCTCTACAACCCATCTTGCTTCTATCTTCATGTACTTTCAACTCAGTGATTATCTCAGACATCATTTTCACCTACCCTTCTTTCCAGACAGGAAGCAAGGAAAGAAAAAAAAGATGGAAGGAAGGAAGGAAGGAAGGAAGGAAGGAAGGAAGGAAGGAAGGAAGGAAGGAAGGAAGAAAGGAAGGGGAGGAAGGAATAGTTCAGGAGAAATAAAGACCCTAAAATTCTACCCAAAGAGGAAGATATTAAAACCTCTCTACACTCCTTATGATCACTGCTTTTCACCTCTTCTATTATCAAGTGTACAGTATCTTCGCTAAACTGTTTCTAATTCCAAGTATGGATTACAGCAAATATATTTTTTTGATGTTAGGGGCTAGTTACAGGTCAGCACAGAATTCTATGTATAGTTAACTTTGAGATCAGACATTATTGATATGTTGCATTTTTTCTGTGGTTTCTATTTTGAAATGATCAATAATAACATTTATTTTGGTTTCCAGATATAACTCTACTTTAGATATCCACTTAAGATTGGCTGTGAATTTAGTTTTTAGTTTGTTTTTTGTGAATTTTAGTAGATTTGTAGAGGTATTTTATTTTAATAACAATGAAGCCCTGTAGTAATGCTTGACTACTAATTTTTCTTGTTCTTTTTCATAATACCACTTTTCTCCAGTTATGACAAAGACTGGGATTGTCTTCTCCCCATACCCCGTTAGTTTGCATATATTTTGTTTTCTGTACCTTTGTGGGAAAGAAAAAGCAGCCCTCATTACAGGTGCCTTTTTTTATATCTCATGGAAGCAAGATAAGTAGCTCCATACTTGATGGGAAAATCTAGAGCTGCAAGTAATTCATTTACAAGAACAACAGGAAAATCCAAGTAGCGCAGACTTCCTGGCCACTGCCAGGAAAGAAAAGATTAAAGAAACAGCCAACCTGCAAAAAGGAAAAAAAAATCTGGAAAGCTAGATACGTTGTTTAGGACAGGAAAGCAACTGCTGCTCTCCCAAATCCTAAAGAACTGAGGTCCCCAGGGAACAGGAGACTTGGTTATGTTTTACAAGAGGAAATACAAGGGCAGTGAGATGCCTTGAATAAGGCTGTGGAATTCACTGTCTAGGGAAGAGGTCTTCCTTACAGGAATAAGGAATTGGACATGAGACTAGTGCTAGTGTATTCTGCCTTTAGGGAGGGAAGGGGCGCCTGAGATCCCAAATGCCCAGGGAAAGGGTATGCTTCTGTGCCAGGTGGGAAAGGGATGCCATTTCTGAGATGGCATCTGAGCTGATAAGCACACTGGAGTGACTCACAAGGACCATTATAGAATATCTTAGGAATCTTTTTCCTTTTATATTTGAGCAGAAGGATGCTTTTCATCTCCGACTGGGCTGTTTCTAATGCCAGCTAGGGTATGTTTCAAGGCATTCTCTGTGTTTCATGCCGTGCTTATGAAAAGACTATTTTTACCATATGACTATTAGCAAATCTCTCCAGCCCTCCTGCTTCCCTCAGGGTCAAACTATCTCCTGAAAGTGTGCTCTGATTATATAAGAGATATAAATTGAAATTCCACTGGGGAACTGTGCCCAGGGTAAAGCTGGAGAGATTACTGGTGAGTTTGGTTAAGTACAAGTGGATCATACTTTTAAATAATTAGTGGGTGGTTTTGTTTCTTCTGATGCACTAGGAGTTGATAAATACACAGCTCATAAGGCCATCTTTTTTAAGCCATCTTATACCTCCTTGTAACTTCTACTTTAAAAAAAAAAGGCAAAAAAACTGAAGTAGTGAGAGCCTTTTCAAAACAGCTACATCTCTTTGTATTATTATTTAGATGGACTTAAAATGGGATCCTTCTAAATTCATATAGATCCTTCTAAATTCATATAGATGGGTGATCTATATGGGATCACCCATATAAGAGTGAACCTGAAATACTTGCTTTGCATATTGGAGGCATATATTGCTTACATCACTGCAAATACTGCAAATATTACTTACATTAAAAAGATTACATAAGAGCTATATAGATATGTACCCATGCAAAGTATGGAGCAGAAATTTGTGACTGTATTAAACCAGAGCAATCTAGGTAAACTGGGTTTGGCTAAATGTACCCCAGTAATAGTTTTGGGTTATAAAAGTTAAAACCTGAGAAGAAGAAAAAGGAGAAGAAATTTTGTTTCCGAGATGCCTAGAACTGTGTGAAGTTCTAAAGACCACATGTATTTCAAAATAATTTTAATAGCCAAAATGGTTGTATTTTACTTTGAGCAGAATACGTCTGAGCAAGGTATACCCAGGAGACCAAAAAAAGTACAGAGTAGCAGGCAGGATCACAGACCAGAGCACATATGATGAGCTCCAGCCACTGTCACTGCAGAAATGGCATCACGGCCCTGCAGTTTCATAAGATCCAGGTACTAAGAGGTTGCAATGGAATTTCAGCAGAATGAGACCTAGTGAGTGGGCAAGGAATGAGGTGGAGGTAGCAGAGTTTACTAGCCATTCCTCAAACAAAGTTTTTATACCACTTTGCTCTTATTTAGCTCTGAAGGATGAAAGGACTTTAATCTCAGTAGGAAAGGGGAAGAGCTATTCAAATTTGCCAGACAGGCTTTTACTATTCATCAGATGTATGAAACAAACCGAAGCTGACAAGAGCCAGGTAGCTTCGTACCTCCTCGTGATGACATTGAGAATGTCATCACTGTCTGATGGGGAGTCGGGCAACAGATGTGTGTTATTGCTGCCTTCTGGACTAGAGATCTTTCTATACTTTCTTTACTTTCAGTTTTCTGAAAAATCGGCTTGTTTCAGATCAACAAGTTAAACGTAGAAAAAAAAGACACTTCTTTACAACACGAGGCTCAGCAACAGGATAAATTGCTAGAATCCAAGTACATAGCTTGTATTATGTTTTTCTCTTTTGTAGGAAAGGCCATGCAAATTATGTTTTCTTACAAATAAAATAAATTCTGCTCACATATTCAATACAGATTTCTCACCTATGTGAAAATCACTGGCTTTGCCTGTGCTTTATGTTCTTACTCTAGGGTGTGCATTTAGGGGTGTACATGTAAGAGAAGTACTCAGTAAAGATAAAGGTTAATATTTCTGTCCTTCCTTCCTTCCTTCCTTCCTTCCTTCCTTCCTTCCTTCCTTCCTTCCTNGCTTTTCCGTTGTTTTTAGTTGTTTCGTTAAGGGGTGAAATTAGGGGGGTACAAGTAAAAAAAGTACTCAGTAAAAAAAAAGGTTAATATTTCCTTCCTTCCTTCCTTCCTTCCTTCCTTTTTTTTTTTTCCCCTTCAGTGGCCTTTTCTTTAGCCAACATGCTGCTCTGCTGTTAATATAAAAACACATTCATTTAGTTCCTCCAGCTCTGGGAAGACAGGAGTCACAACACAATCCTTGTATGTGACATGCATTTTTGCCACTAGTCTGTTCTACTTCAGCTGCAATCTTGTGTCAATTCTTAGCAGTAACACTAACTGATGGTAGAACCATACAAAGGAGCAATACCAAATGGTGAATTATTTAGAAACAAAGCTTTTATTCTAGCTTTGTCACACTGTCACACAAGATGAAAGAAGGTAAGGATAAAGAATGACTTTATACTGAATATATGGGTTTACTTATCTTTCTATTGAGGCAGCCTTAGTTGCAGAACAGTAAACTGAATTTGTCCATCCCTAGGCTGCATCAAACACTCAGCACAACAGGAACTATTTCAAGCAACTTCCTTGTTTTCCCCTTCTATGCTCCCAGCTATAACAAAGCTGTCCCAGAACATGTTGCTGTGTCATGGTGACTGCAATTAATGTACGATTTCCTAATTTATTTTTTAACAAGTAGTTAGAGTATAGTGCTCTCTTAAATTATGATATGCATATAGTGTGTATATATTGCCAGGGTTAACTTACCCTCTGAGCTTTTTTTAAACCTTCATTTAATGTTTGGTAGATTATTATAATAAAGTATTTGTGGAATAATTTACTCATTGACCATTATTTTTCCTCTCTGATTTTAGTATCTTTTCTTTGACGTTCAGTCACACGTTCACTAAGTGACCTCAGTTTTCAGCTTGGAACTTCTGAATTTTGCTTACTTGTTTTCAACTTGTTTTCACTTAAAAGACCAAATGATCTTAAAGTAAGTTCTACTATCAATCTTGTAAACAGAATTAAAAAGAAAAACAAAATCTCAGCTTTAAGTGAAAAAAGAACATTTTTTTTCTTCTTGTACAGAAGAAAAAAATGAGTTCCCAGAGAGAGGACTAACGGGAGAGACAGACTGTGGTAGTGGAAAGCAGCAGTGATTACCGCTTTAAAGAACAATGAATTTACAGATGTCCTAGGAAGTACAAAAGAATAGATGTTTTCAGTTTTCAGCTAACTGAAAATTGAGTGCTTTGTCAGTAATTAATTCATTTGCTTTGTAACTAGTGCATTAGTGTTTAAAAAAAAATCTAAACCTGTTTCCCAAAGGAAGAGAAGCCAAGCTCACAACATGTAATTACAGAAAACTAGCAGCATCTAAGTGCCAAGAAGCTGGAGGTGTTAATGGTTTGTCTCCTAGTGAAACTGTATTAGGGCATGTTCCACCTCTCTCTGTAGCTGCAGTTGAGTCATAGCAGTATAGGTTCGCTGAATGTCTCCTGAACAAATGTTGAGGCTTTGAAGGGCTAATAACATTTCTGAACCACTTGCAGCATTCATGCAGACAATTTAACACAAACTTACTCATAACATTTGCTTACAATTGGACTCCTAAATTCCTGGTCATAATTAATGGGATCCTGGTTTACTGCAAGTGAGAGATTAGTGCTGGTGCTTTTGAAAATCAAACTATCTGTAACTCCGTATTCAACATCAGAAGTCATTTTGGCCAAGCATTTTGGTTTTAATTTCTAATTTCCCTAACTAAGCATCTAGATTTTTCAATACCCAGACCTACTATTTCAAAAACTCCAATTTGAAACTTACATTTTAGTCTAAGTTGCTAAGAGCATATCAGAGTTTATAATTAATGAAATCTTCAATGGTGGATATGCTATCTAGCAGTCCTTAGAAAAAATAAATGGAGGTAGGGAATAGCATATCAGTTTGCGATCACTGTCATTAGCTGAAGTGGTTTAAATTAAAATACTCTGAAGATGCTACTGTTCAGTGGAAGGCTAATGGGGTTAGATAACATTCCTCCATCAGATCTTCAGTGGTCTTATGGACTACTTCCATGACTTAATCTAGTTCAAGAGTATTTACGTAATGACATTGTATTAGTATAACTTTATGGAAGAAGAAACATCCCTCATGTTTCTTATTCCCTCACCATTTCTAACTCTGCCATAACTTTCTCTGAATCAGTGTTATTTTTTGAATTTCTCCTGGCTTCAGCTTTCCTATTTTTGCATTTTATATAAAAATGCTTTATAAAAGTAAAACATTGATTGTTGCTGAGTTGTACTAGCTCAATAATTCTGAGATGAGATGAAATACTCTGTTATAGTGAAAAACCATATTGCATTTTCACACTGCAACTTTTGAACAAATGCTAAATCTTCCGCACAAGTCAAATCCTGCTAGAAAGGTTTAATTCCATTTAAGAAATGGAAATATATTGGACTCTTGATTAGTACTTCACCTTCTAAAAGAAATTATTTACAACAGGCTATGATTTTTTAGTGCTACAGAGCAAGAATAAGTAGCATTCTTTTGAGATGAGTGTATGTGCTTCTATAGAATATGTTTGCAAGCTGACACTGTAAAATTCAATATTCCATAAAACATTTTGGCCTCTATCCTGTTGTTAGACTTATGCTAGGGACACCAAAAAAATTTTAGACTTCTAGTATCCTAATATTGTTATTAATGCAGGTATTCCTACTTCCAGCTAGGCTGTGACTAATGCGTATGTCAAATGCTCTTAATTATCTTCAGTCCTTCTTAGAACCTGATTTTCAGTGCCTGAAATACACTTTAATTGTCTCATTTGATAATATAAATTTGTGAAATGATAGATGCATATTTTGGAAGAAGGTAGAAGATCCTTCATAAACAATTAACATTATCAACTAAAGATAACTATTCCTGCCTTTCAAATCCTTGTTTGGCATGAATGTCTTCACAGATCCTTCTGCTTTATGTAATGTGGCCCCAAACAATACCTTTTTAATGACTTAGCAGAGCACAAAATAGGGTTTATGCTTCAATAGCCCACTTTATGCTTAATGAGGAAGTATTACTGCATTAACCTGTACCTGCCTGGATGATGTCTGTGTCTGTCCTAAGCTGTAGGTTAATGTAATCCATTTCTGGTCAGGAGAAAATGTTTGAGAATATCTTAAGACATCTTGGTAATGTCTTAAGAACATTCATGAATGTCTTGAAAATTTACCCCTTGAAATGATTCAAAACACCCCAGAATGTATCTTAAGGCAATACTTAATAAAACTTTCTATGATCTGTGCTTTACAGATGGCAAATTTAAGCATGGAAAAGTTCAGCTACTTTCTAGACCTCATAGTACATGCTTCTGCCCTGAAGTACATGCTTCAGGAAACCAATTGTTTGATAAATTGATTTACTCATTGGGAAGCGTAGTAAAAAAAATCATGTTTCATATTGGGAGATTGCAAGAGTAGCAATTAACAAAGCCATTAAGATTCTGATGAAGAAAACGGTTATTAAAAATATAAACCTGGGGTCTTGAGATAACATTTATACAGTTCCGCTGAATATATGTAATAACAGAGAGAGAAAATGATCCACTGTTTCTTTTATATAAGACCAGAATGTGTCAGTAAGAAATATGCTCATCTTCCACATCTTCATCTTCAGAAGATGTGCACATATGCACATCTTCTTCATCTTCTGAAGAAACCGTGGAATAAATATGAATAAATATATGTATTCTAGTGACAAAAAACATCTCAGGTGTTCCATACATCCATAAAAACAGGAGAAATAACACCATATTTTCATAAACAAAAATAGTGCACTTTTCATAACACCTATGTCTTGTGATGTGTGTCCCAAGCCAACCATAAAACTTACACTGTTCTTTAAATGTGCTATAAAAAGCTAATAAATTACATGTGCCACATCTGTGACGTGTTTAAAATGTAATAGTTCCAGGGTTGTGATGCCTATGAGCATATTCAGTAGGTAAGACTATATTAAAATACTTCTGTTAAATAGAATATCCTGTCAGCAAAGTGCTCACCGATTCTTAAGAGCACAGCAGTTTTTGGAGATATGGTAGTGTGATAAATTTAAAAAGTGGGAAATAAAATATCTATTAATTAGCTTTTTCATCTTTCAGACTTGAAGGAAACTATAATGTGCATACAATAGTCAGGAGATGTGACATCATCAAAAACCGGATATCAAAGAATGAAGAAGGCAAGTGATTTGTTTCACCAGAACAGAGCCAAATAAATCAGGCTGGTTACTAAGATCCTAGAGAAATTCCTTGCAAGACAGTTTGAAGCTTTGTATTTTTTATGCCTTAGAGAACAACAACAACAACAACAATAAAAAGGTGAAAGAAAAGCATTCACAGACTTACAAAACATAAACTAGTTATTAGCATCAGCCAAACTTTCCTGGGAATGACTTAGGACAGCATATGAAAACTGGGAAAAACTTTTCAAGTTCTTACCAGTCATGCAACAATCGATCCCCTTCCTTTAGGCAGCATTTTTTAGTGAGAAAAGGATGGCCAAAGCAGCCCAAGGTCAATAATAGGAGCTACACCTAATGTAAAAGCCACAACCTGGGTTTATTCTGTTACCAGAAGTGAATGGCAGTTTTAACAGTCTGCAACTGCCATCTGCTGGTTATACAGTTAAATCTACTGTTTTGTCACAAAACTCTTCATGGTAAATCATTTGCAAACATAGCTGATGTTAGTTTGTTCAGATATTGGACCATTCTGTTCTGTTCAAATTACTTGGCAGTTATTCAAAATTGCAATGAGACTATATTTAGTATTGATGGGGCATTTTCTTTTTTAGGGGACAAATGTCTGCATTACAAACAACCAATATCCCTGTGAGCAGATGTGTGCAGAGGGTTGCTCCTGCAGGATTCTTTCCTGCGTATGCAGGAAAGGCAAGATGTGGACAGCATGTAAAAAACCGAGACACTAGTATCTCAGCTTCACCTCTCCTGCAAAAAAAGAGAAAGTACCTCTCAACTAATGTTTTTCAAAGCATTTGTTTTGATGGACAAGAAATTGTTTTCTCCCTCAATTTTAATGAGCCTGCACTTGACTGCAGCACAGAGGATGCTTGAGACTTTCGTGTTGCTCTTGCTCCCAGCACAGCCCTGCAGTGGGATGGGAGCTGTGATATATGTGGGGCTGAGCACTGGGAGCAGCACCGGCACTGTCTGACCCATGGTGCCTTCAGGGCCTTGCACGGGTGGCATGGCTGTCCCATCCAGCTGGTATTTCCAGCTGTCAAACAGGCTTTTCTCCACCTGTTAGATATCTAGTCTTCCCCCTCTTACACTCACGTTCCTGACAGTTGTTTCTGGTCTTTCCATTACCTACTCTACGGGATAAAGAAGTGCTAGTCATCCCACTTTACAAAGGGATGCCTAAGATGTAGAGAAGAAAAAGAAACAGCCCAAGTATTTTAGATCCTTAGTCACAAATATTTCCTCTGCTTCTTTTGCAGACCTCTTTTGCTTAATGACATTCCCCAGGTTGCTAAATCCTGCTGTACTCATTCCAGAAACCATTAGCTCATCCTTGCAGGCCCGAACTGTTCAAGAGCTGAAGCATATGATCAAGACTAACTTCAGAAAACCCATCTCCTTGGTTTGATTATCTCATTGTTCATTGTTTTGCAACACAATTCATAGCATGAATGCAACAATCAATCTGTGCTCAAATTAGGTAGCTCTGTAAACACAATAACTACATCTGGTAGAAAATTGAAAAATGCGTCATCGTTTTCACTTCGATTTCTCTGCTGAAAGACAAACTCAGAAGGCCTATGCCAGCCAAACACAGGCAGCTTTATTATCATACAAAAAATTTCCTCGTATGCTGCATGCTGAGACAATTGTATTTGGGAAAAAAAAAAGTAAATGTGTGTCATGGTCTAACATTTAAGAACTTTCTCCAAAAAAGCAAAGGAGATACGTCCAGAAGCTCTATTCCTAGACTTTCTGGAGCATTTACAAGCTGCAGCAGTTCCAGTAGATCAAATCAAATACTAAGTAGGATCATACACTTCACAAAACAAAAGGTAAATATAAATGCAATACCAAATATATAGTAACTTATCCTAGATGGCATTGTTGAACTGAAGTAACACAAAATGTCAAAGACATCAGTGTTCTCTAGTCAGTTCTGTTATAAACACAATTTTAACTAACTCACCCACTAAAAAGTCTTTCTCGACCCTCTGTTATCTGGCCTTTTCCCAGATAAATGTCCCAAAGAAAAGTAAGAATACTGCTATGTGAAGTAGAGATCTCAGCTGTAACTCTTGAACATCCTCTGTGGTTTAGTCATAGAGCACATTTGTAGAAAAGGCCAACAGTATCCCATGGAGGCTTGGCAAAAGAGAGTGCTCTTCCCAGCGGGGTATGACCAAGCATTTTAACCTCTATGTGGTGGGACAGGTATGTAAGGACTAGGCAGGCCTGGTCAGCCTGAACACCTGAGAGGGTTATGTAACCTGACCGGCAAGCACATGGAAGGCTGCCAGGTGGATGCAAGGCTGTGCAGGATGGCTCATCCAGAGAAGACCAAGGAGGCAAAGCAGTTATTTGTCTGCCAAGCTTGTGGGGAAATAAGGTTTTGGAACAGTGAGGCCGCCAATCGGATTCAGCGTGGCTGCTCAGTATCATGAGAAGAACTGTGGGCTGACTCAGTGTTGAGAATTACTGAGTACAGTTGAATGTACAATTCTGGGAAACTCAGAAAAATGTTGCTAAAATTGATGTCTCTAATTAGCAGCAGTGATTTATTTAACATTGCTTATTAGTCTGCCATAATGATCATTCAGGATTGTTAAGGACTATTAACTGTCTTTATTCTTCTTTCTCTTGTTTCTATTTCAAAGTAACTTGAAAGTTCTCAAGGTTGAGAACTTTGACTGAAGGCTGTGTGGTAAAGGGTGAAGAAAATTAGAGAATGAAATATATCTGGGCGTTTCACAGCTACGCAGAGCTATTGAGAGACAGTAGCCTTGGTGGTGTGTCCCATACTGTTTGTATGATGAAACTCATTGAAAGCAAGTACACAAAGTTCCTGGAGGACTGGCATGAAACTGCTGAGCTTCAGCAAGTAGAGAATACTTAACTAGATCTAAAGTTAATGAGTTTTAATATTCATCTCTGAATGTGCAATTTGCACATTCACAGATTCTGTGTTTTCAATACTAGGTAGAAAGCATACATTACTTCTTAAACATTTTTTCTTAAACCTATAGCACTTTCCAGGTCACATGCTGATTGTATGGCTGTTGAAAGGTATGGATTAATGATTAGAGAAATATTAAGCAAGCATTAATTATTATTATTTTATTATTTGCTGGTAGCAGGTGTGAAATCCTTATATATATATTTTGGGGAACAGAATACTTGTAAAGATAGAAATGGCCTGGTCAGCTGTGGAAAAAACAGTTGTCTTTCTTATTGACTTTTCTGTTGGGTATCCATATGACAAATATTTTCTTACTTTACAGTCCTTTAGCATTGCTTGCATTTTATTATAAAACAGTTTCAGTTTCTATATGACTATACAGATATTAGTAATAAGACTGTTATATACAGGGGCCTATAAAATGACCTGTATTAGTTTTTAAGATTAAAAGTATTAATCCTAGTATTACAAATTTAAGAAATTTGCCATGTCAGGTTAAAGCAAAGCTTTGATAGCCTGTCTTATATCCTATTTTCTCTTTTGCCCTATTCTAGTCACTGGAAATGTAAGAAGAATATAAAATAAAAAGAATTGTATGTGGCATATGATTATGCATTCATAGTGATTTCCTCCTTGAAAGTCAGCTGACAGGCTTTCAATACAGTGAGCCTGCTGACTGTCTAATGAAAAGAGAATGGAACTTTGCTGAGAAACAAATTAGCTGCATATCTTAATGAATGCTGTTAAAATAGAGAGGGAAAAAAAAAAAAGAAAAAGGAGAGTTAGCTTTGTACCGAAGAACTCATTTTACTGTTTGTTTGAATGAAGTAGGACAATAACAATGTTCTCATCCACACATCAGAAACATCAACTAAACTTAGTTTGTGTCACCTTACTTTAAAAATTGTGAAATTTGGTATTAGAGGAAATACTGCAGAGGCCATTCAATGTCTCCATTTTAAAACTCATTTGATGGATATCTACTTACCCAACAGTGCATTTCCAGAATGAAGTTACAGCATTTGATGGTCACATCCATTTTTGTCCTGTTTAAAAGCAAAAGCTATTCACATTTGCACAGCTCTAGAAATGTATGGGCCAAATTAACTGTGTCAGCTGATTTTATGGGTCAGCAAGTAGTTGTTGCGTAACAGCAGCTACTACTGAGCTGGGTTGGACTCTAACAATTACCTTAAAAATTACAGGGCAAAAGTAACCATGTTTAAAAAGCTGCATTGATTTATTCAAAAAACTTTTCCAGAAATATAAGGTTTCACATCCAGCTGCCCAGTTAACTATTTCTTGAAAAAATCTGCATTCCTACATGCTTTAGACATGTATGTGTCACAGCAGATGTATATTAGAGCAGTTGTTTGATTTGTGTGTCCAAGTATAGCAAAAAAAAAAAAAAAGGTCAATGTTATGAATTTTTGTTTGTGATCTGCTTGACAACTTTGTCACGCAGAACTATGGATGAGGGTTGATTCTATGAGCCTCTGCAGCTGGACCATGTTATTGTCAACAAAAGGAAGTTATACATAACGTGATTTTTTTCAGGTATGCATATAAACTTACATATACAGCTTCCTTCCCTCTGCAAGGAGACATCTGTCTGTCTTCCTCTTCCCAAACTTTACCAAGAAGCACAGGAGTGAAGATATGTCCTGAACCGGTATTCATAGAAATCCTGTCACTTTGAACAGAGTCTCAGAAGAGGCAGACATGAATAAATGGCAATATGCATCTAGAACAGAGATTCTGGATTCTGTCTGTGGTGTTGAGTTGAGCAACTGGGTAAAAAAAAAATGTGTGCCTGAATTCTTGGGAATTTGACAATGAATAGCAGCTACCAGCTGAAATAGAGCTTCAGAAAATGGAGGTTTGCAACGTGTTTTAAAAGAGAGGTTAGAATTCAGAGTGCCTTTTTATAGCTTTGTGAATCAGGCAAGTCTAGCATGCTCAGTAATTACCAGAGTAGTAGTTTATTTATTTACATCTTGGATATAATTTGAATTGTGTTTTTCTCTATGATGTAATGACATTGAAAAGTCTCAGATTTTGTTTTTGAATCTTAAAATGAGAAAAAGGCTTATGCTTTAGTACTTTTAGCACACCTCACTGAACCACATATCTTTATTTCGTTTACATAGATGACACACTGCTTGGTGGAGATACCTCAGACATTGCAAACCTCTCCAAATTACCAGCATATTGCACTTCATACTGGTCTGAGTTGAAGAACACAAGGATGACTCAGAAGATGGATGTGTTTTCTTGTACTGCAAGCGGCTTACAGGAAATGTCATATCTAGGCTCCAAGAGACACTCATGGTGAATCAGGACATACAGGAGAGGCCAAGAGCTGGGCTGAGATCCACATTGTGTGCTAGACCACTTGTCTCAAACAATTTTACCCATCCTTGCCCCCGGATCTTATTGCCATTCGATTCAGAAAAATGAGTCAGCCCGTGAGGAACTCCATGTTTCTGGGTAATCCTCTGATATTCTTGGTCTTTTCACTGGACTTGACCGCATAAAATTACAATCCATTTGGAAAATATATTAAGAACATTTTACATGGTTCAGCTGTCCTTTGGAGTCTCCTATTGGTACCTCCTGCCTTGCTGTACCTTTCCTGAAGAGCACAGACTGCCTCTATTTTGTTTCTATCTGGTCAAGGTCGCACTTGCTGTCAATATGTTAAATAATTTCCAAGAAATGTGACTGCATTTCGAGAGGATTTTAATTGGTGTTATGACATAGAGGAGATGAAAGCAGATAAGGGATGTCAGCTACCACTCTAAGAAAGTCCCCGCATTGACACTGAGTCCTGCTGTGACACTGAGTCCAGGTCCTGACTGTGTCCATAAAACAGGTTTCGTTTAATGAAATTCTCCACATATAAGGAATTTTTCTCCAGCTCTTTCTGTCTGCTGGATCATTTATTACTGATAACATAACATACTGATAACATACTTTGATGTAAGAAGAGACAAAGTTGAAAAAAAAAGTAAAAAAAAAAAAAATCACAACACAAAATAAAACTTTACAATCTCTTGCACTCCCAGCAATTTTAGGGTACCATTCCTAGACCTGTGTAGCATGAGGTACTTTACTGCAAAAGCAGGCCTTGTTCTTTTCTGTGGTGGTAACTTCTGTCACTGTATCTGAAAATATGTATGAAGAGATTTATCAGAAATCTGCATATAGGCCAAGTTCAGCATCTGGAATGAATAACAGGCACTCTGGAACCCATGATATCTATTTAATTGCCTGCTTTATGTATAAATGTAAATACTTCATTGAGATTATAAATTGTCTCTGCAGTTCAGATGTGTGACAACTCTCCTCTCTACTAATTCTTGCTAATTTACCTCAGATACAGGCTTTTTAGCTCATTTCTTTCTAAGAAAAAAAAATCAAATTTTATGACAAATGTAGAAAACAGATTTGCATTTGAAAGTTACAATCCAAGAAAAAAAATAAAGCATTTCTAATGATCATATCCATTCAAGCCATTAAACATTTCCTATTAAAATCCAGTTTTCTAAGCCCTCAGATTATGTTTTTTGATTTTGGATGAGGAAAGAAACTGTCGTGCGAAGGAAAAATCACAGTAGTTTTGCATATGTGTGTGTGTTTGTTTGGCCTTTCTAGGCTAAGGATTTTTTTGCCTGTTAGTGCCATGTACTTTTGAATTGAGGGTAAGATCCTTCTGGGGGAGATTAAGGAGGGATAATGAACCCATGTCCATGTAACCATAACACAACTGTGAGGAGGCCTGCTCAATTAGACAAGGTGATAGTTGTCCTCGAGTTACCTCCACAGGACACTGGCATTCTTAGAAGGGCATGGAAGGACTGGAAGAAAGCCAACATCACTCCAGTCTTCAAAAAAGGTAAGAGAGAGGACCTAGGAAACTACAGGCCAATCAGCCTCACCCCTCTCCCTGGAAAGGTGATGGAGCAGCTCATCCTAGAGACCATCTCTAGTCATGTCAAACAAAAGGCGGTGATCAGGAGTACTCAGCATGGATTCACCACAGGAAAGTCATGTTTGACAAACTTGATATCCTTCCACTATGAGGTGACTGGCTGGATGGATGATGGAAGAGCCATGGATGTTGTCTACCTTGACTTCAGAAAGGCTTTCAACACAATCTCACAATAACATCCTCATAGGATAGATTGGGAAGTGTGGACTGGACAAATGGACAATGAAGTGGACTGAGGACTGGCTGGATGGCAGAGCCTAGAGGGTGGTGATAAATGGGACCGAGTCTCGTTGAAGGCCTGTGGTGTCCCACAGGGGTCAGTACTGGGCCCGGTGCTGTTCAGCTTGCTCGTCAGTGACTTGGACGGGGACACAGAGGGCACCCTCAGCAAACTGGGAGGAGTGGCCAAAACTCCCAAGGGCTGCGCTGCCATTCAGTGGGATGGAGAGTTGGACAGAGAGGAATCTCATGAGGTTCAACAAGGACAAGTGCAGGGTCCTGCCCCTGCGGAAGAATAACCCTAGGCACCAGGACAGATTAGGGGTTGACCTGCTGGAAAGCAGCTCCGCAGAGGAATTTGGGAGTCCTGGTTGACAAGTTAACCATGAGGCAGCAGTGTGCCCTCGTGGCCAAGAAGGCCAATGGGATCCTGGCCTGTATGAGGAGGAACGTTGGCAGCAGGTCAAGGGAAGGGATCCTGCCCCTCTACTCAGCTCTGGTGAGGCCACACCTGGAGTATTGGGGGCAGTTCTGGGCTCCCCAGTACAAGAAGGACATGGAGCTTCTAGAGAGGTTCCAGCATAGAGCCATAATGATGATTAAGGGACTGGAGCATCTATCTTACGAGGAAAGACTAAGTGAGTTGGGCCTGTTTGGTCTGGAAAAAAGAAGGCTGAGAGGAGATTTGACTAACATGTTCAAGTTCCTGAGGGTGATTGTAGGGAGGATGGGGCCAGGTTCTTCTCCATGGTGGCCGGTGACAGGAGAAGGGGTAACGGGTGTAAGTTGAAGCACGGGAAGCTGCAGCTCCATGTGAGGAAGAACTTTCCT
>VWPW01014072.1:778874-828223 GCA_013389825.1 Crypturellus undulatus | reverse complement strand
TGATTCTATGATTCTATGATTCTCATTACAACTTCTAGAGCCTGATACATTTGACTCCTTGATTCCAAGCACTCAAGTAGGCAGAAGTTTGTGTTCTTCACAGTCTACCAAGGGATAGCAGCTGGATCAGGCTGCAGAAGGAGTCATATCCAGAGTTTGGGAGCAGTATTCTCATGTTGTTTTTGAATCAGAACTGATTCCATAGGGAAATCTTAGCCCTTTGGAAAGACTAAGGCCCATTGTTAGCTCCTTCATACATGAAAAATAGTATTTGGAACTATTTTAAAAATAAACAATAGAAAAAACCTGTGTCTTGCTCTCATGGGCTCCCTGTTGTTTCTTCTCCCAGTGCAGGGCCGTGTATGCTGTTGAGATTTTCTTCTGTCTTGAGGTGAGAGATTATTTCACACCTTTTGCATCTATCAGGACCTTATATTTCTCCTAAAGCCAGAATCACTTTTGTCTCTCAGCCTGCTTCCTGCAGTTTCCTTACTGTGGGCCGTCATACTGATTATCTTATTGCTAATTTGACCATTGGACTTTAATCTTATAAAGCTTCCAGCGATCCTTTTTGAGAAAAGCTTCTGTGATTAACCGATAGCACAACCTGCCTGCACCTATCTGTGCAGCAAAGCTTTCAGGTAGTTCTCAGCCATTGATGCTAGTTGGTTACAGAGGGAAAAGGGTGTGAATATTAGTATTTTCAGTGCAATTATACATCTAGCTAAGGCTATAGCTCCAGATGCATAGATTTGTGCAGGGCTCTGGTGAGCATCATCCCAGCTGTCCGTGAATGTTGCCTTAAGGACTTAAAAACAGATGTCTATGACTTCTCCTTGTGTGCCACTGGCTGTCAAAACTGGCTTGTAAACCATGCTAAGTACTTGGGCCGTGAGTCAGCACCAGATAGCCATAGCATTTCCAAGCAACTGCTGACTCAAAAACATAGTTCTATAAATAAGCTGTAGTGCCAGGCAATTGCCTCTCTTAAGACACTGATGTCTGCAGAGCCCAAAGCTGAGATCAGATGGGCTTCTGGTCACCACATAAATTTAAGCTTTCTTTTTCTCTGTTTTTAATGAGCAACCCCACGCTGTTGCAGAGAAACCTGTGTGACAGGGGTTTGTGTGCCCAGGCATGCATTGCCTTCTTGCTTCTGCAGGAGTGAATTTTCTAACTGAAGTGGCAGTTACACTGGCAGAAGTGGCAGTTTTGCACGGCCCTGTCTTGCCACCACTACCAAGACCTTCATGTTTTTTATTTTGTTTTTATTAAACCTACTTGGCAGAGTGATGTCCTGCTCATCATACTGTTTTTCCTGTTATGTTATAGCAGGAGTAAATAAGATAAAAACCCAAGTGAATTTGTACCAGGTTAAAAAGTTTAAACTTCTGCTTTTCAAATACTTTTCTAGAGGCTGTCAGGCCCTGGTGTTTGGTTCCATCAGCCTCGTACTTCTGACTTGATAAGTCAGAGATCTTTCATCAGGTACTAATTACTTTCTGTACCTGATAACAGGATGCCAACCACTTTGAGACAGAGACCAAAACATGCTCCTTTTGTTTCTGAGCAGGGTTACTGGCTAATCTCAATCCTTCCATCAGGGGACTAAAGTGATCCTACAGGGTCTCACCTTTCAGTGGCGACAGAGGAAAGAGGTATCTCAGAGAGTCTGGTTCTGCCTCTGCTCTCCTGTTCCACTCACATTCAGCTCTTTTACTCATCTTCCCTCACAAACGGCCTCTCTCTTTATAGCCACTAGCGGCCTGGATTTGTGTCAGACAATTGAGAGAAGTGCCTAAACTAGGTGTAGAGTCACTAAAAGCTTCCTTTTCAGTAAGGTTCAGCCGGCACCTTCAAAGATCTATGCAGACTGATGGTTAAATCATGCCCTGGAGTTCACGTGGTTCCAGAAGGAGCCTCCGCTGGTAACAGCAGAGTGAAGGTGCACCAGGCTTCTCATCTGAACACCTCCTGAAATGCCTGAATTAGAAGGGATGAGTCCAGACCTTTGTCCTGACTTGCTCCATTGACCTGAGACGTCCATCTCTTCTCCTGATTAGTCCTCACAGCAGACTGCTGCCTCCTAAATGCTCTAAAGAGCCTATGGCACGTTACAGCCACCTCTCCATTCATACGCTGCTGGCACCCAGCGGGAAGCTTTGCAGCTGTGTCTAACTACCCACTTCCCAACCAGGAAAGCCGGAGTGCATGCTCGGCCCGGGGCATGAGTCTGGAGCAGGTCCTGGAGGAACCATGAATACTGCACTTTAATGACGGATAATTCCTGCCTGACAGGTTGGTGTGTAGCCAATGCCACACTACTGCTCTGTTGGTCACTCCTCTTCAGTGTGGCACAGTCTGCATGTAGGATGCTGCTGGTAGTCTGAATCAAAAGGAAAATAACAGACTCGTGTTGAGAATGAAGTTATCATTCACCTACTTTCTTATGATACCTGCTAGATTTGAGACTGTTTTTCCACTAGTATGATAAGCTGTATTCAGCATAGGAAAAGATAAGAGACAAATCTTTCTTTCTTCTCTGAACCATCCCAAGATGTAATTCATTTTCCTCGGGTTTGTTCTTCAGGAGCTGGCTACAGCTGTTTGAAGAGGGTTAAATGATCGCGCGAGGAAGCAGAGAACTTTTACCATAGCGAAGCAGGATTAGCACACACATAATCCCCTTACAAAGCTATTTGCCTCCAACTCCAGTGCATAAAAATAAAAAAGGATCGGATCACTGTTATTTTTCTTATATCTAATTCGAGAACAATAGAGCACATTAAGTAATTAAAATGTTCACCTTTAAGGTGCTTAAAAGCGAGGCCGCTGGCAGATATATAATTAGCTCACTTGTTTACTTCAGCTAATTTATCCAGGGTGGGGTCTTTGGGTTTGGAGCTTTATTTGGAATACATTTTGTTGTTACATAAGGTAATGCAGTGAAATAGGCAGGAACCAAAGACAAAAAAAAAAAAAAAAGATAATTTACTGAGCCAACATACACACTGATATAGGGAATTCAAGTCCTCTTTGTTATGCCATCTGCAGTTGCTGACAGTTTATTTTCTGTCATGACTGTATTTCTTAATAGGTTGCCTAGTATTACTTCATTTGCTATTTTTCCATATAATGTGAAGTATCACTCCATGCTATTTTTCTTATATTGTTTTTCTTACACAGAGGACCCGGTCCTCTCTGTCCGTCTTTGCACATAACATATAAAGCAGCATTCTCAGCTTTTTTTAAATTACTACTTTCACTTACTGTTTGTATTTGCATCCATTTTTGCCCACGTGAATGAGAATTTGCATGAAGGCTAAACAGAGGGATTTTTTGAATGGTTTCATATGTCAGTAGACTGTTGGAAGGACAGAGGCTGACAAACTAGAGCAGGACAGACTGTCTGCTCGAGACCTCAGTGGCTGCATGAGGAGAGGCAGTGGGAGAGAGGCAGGACTGTGGTAAACAGCTCACTCCCTTTGAGCTATAGAATGCACTGCACATGGTTCAGGACATGCATTTGACTTGTGTCTCATAAGGTGGTGAAAAAAACCCAACAACCTGGCAGTGCCGGGAAAACAGACCTTGGGGAATCGTTTGCATTTTTTATTGTTCTGATGTTGTATGTGAACGAGTGACTCTGCAGAAGAGTCCTCAAACAGTATTTATGGTCTGAATAAGGCATACAGGAGACTGGGAGATAATGACTGACGAGGGGAGAGGATGATAAAATATCATTTATGAGTATACTGACGTTTTTGTGAACGATGTGAAGGAAGTGAGCTTTAAAGTGTGAAACCTCCAGCACTTGCAGTGATAAGCGGTGCCGACAGAAATCAACCTGTGGGATCTGTGTCTCTTGCTAGGCTGTCTTTGAAGGTTTGGGGGTTGCTTTGCTTTCAGTTGAAATGCCTTTCTCCCTAGGGAGGTGTTCCTGCCTTTCTAGTCTTGCCTGCTGATCTGAGCTACACCCTCGGCTTTGTAGGAGTCTGTATTCCCGTGGCAGACAGTGATAAAACCCAGGCCTTCTTCGCGCAGTACAAATGACTGTACTTCCCTGTAGGGTTTCCAACAGCCACGGGAGGCTGAGCCTGTCAGCAAATGAGCCCCCTCATTGCTTTTGCTTTCTTGGTGATGTGTTGGTTTCATGGTTTCTGCCAAGTGCATCTCCATATAAAAATCATGTGTGCAAATTCACATTTTGTTTATTTGTTTGTTTGTTTTATGTGGAAAACTTTTCCTTTCCATCTTCAGTCTTTTGCTTAGGGACAGAGGAATAACCTCCCCTGTGCGAGCTTCTCTGCCAAACTCGGAGCTCCATCTCCTTTCCAGGAACTGCAGGGAGCAGTTGATGTCCCGGTGGGCTTTGACACACCAGAGGTCCCCAGAGCTCTCCATGTTCACAGCCTGAGCTCACCTGCTTTCCAACAGCTGCACACCGCTTGTCTACAGGAGGCCACCAAAGATGGTTGAACTATACCAAGATGGATCTGTCCTTTACATGACTCTGAGGCCAAGTCACTCAAGTTCCCTTTTTATGCACGTATCAAAGCAGTATCAAAATCAGCAGTTCAACAGGCCTGCAGCCCCGTAAAAGCTTCTCCCTTGCGGGATGGCCTCTGGCCTTTCTGCCCCTGGCCAGGATGGGAGCAGAGCTCCCTGCTCCGCCGGCGCGGTGCGGAGTGGAGCCTGGACCTCTCTGCCCGGGCTCCGTGCTCAGCTGGCAGCCAGACAAGCATATGGGCCCCACAGCTCAACTCCAGCAACGTTCAGAGGGCGGGAAGAGGACAAATCCCAGACATATGGTGTTCCCCCTCGTTTCTACCCTCTAATCGTCCCCGTCACAGCCTGTGTGTGACCCTCAGCGAGTCCACGTCAGCTAATCGGCTCTCGCAGCGGGCCGGGGGCGTCTCCGGCCCCGCTGGAGGAGGTAGCAGGGCTTGGGCCTCAGCGCGGGCTGCAGGCGCAGGGATGAAGGAGAGCCCAGGAGTCTCGTCCTCTCCCAAGTGCACTTCCAGATGAGTTTCCAGGTTAGCAGCGTGCAGTGCAGTGCAGTGTGTGTNGATGAGTTTCCAGGTTAGCAGCGTGCAGCGCATGCCCTTCGTCAGAGCAGGGATGTGCTGTGGGTCGGGGACCCCAAAGAGCAGGCTGAAATTACTCCCCAAGCCTCCAGGGGGCTGCAGGAAGGAAATAGAGTGCAAAGCCAGTTACCTCTAGGCACTGGCAGTGATACTGAAGTCCTGGATGTCCACAGCTGAGAGGAGCCGAGGATGACATGAGATCACGCAATTAATGCCCGTTTGAAAAGTCAATTCAGAGCAGGAATGTTAAGTCCCATCCCCAGAGCAGAAACTGCAGAGCTGGGGAGACCCACTGAGACAGAAGGTAGCAATTGTGCTTATTTATCGCCTTCAAGATCTACCTCACCCTCTGACTACACCCTTCCTACAGTAGCTGGATCACCTTGACCTAATTTTCAGACAATATCCATGGATTTCATGGAACCATGAAGTCTGATACATAAGAATGCAGAGGGCTCTTGGTGGCTTTCCAAAGCACAGGTGGGCTTGGATTCAGTTCTGGAGAACAAGCTGGTGGAAAAGACATGAGCCACATTTTTCCCCTGGTCCTGGAGTACAGCCTTTTCTTAACAAAACCCATCGTTATGCAGCTGGTCCCTCGCAGGTTCCGCTGGCGGGTGATGGAAACCACACCGAAAGTGCGTGCACATAAACCGGTGAGTTGGGGGCTACGTCTGGAAAAATCTAACCAGTGGTTTCCCATTTAAACTAAATCTCTTCCTCACAGGCAAGAATAAAGGTTAACTCAGCTGTGCAAACTAATTTATATTCAGCTACACATGGCTGTAAATTCTACCTTTTGTTCCTGACAAATATGAATATCGTATTTGTTCTGAAAATTCACTGTTTCTCAGGAAAATCTTTCCCCCTTCTCCATGGCCTTCCCATGGGGAATTTTGCCTGGTACAGAAGGGTGGTCAGGCTGTAGGAGAATGAGAAACTGCCCAGGATATCAAGACAGCTTCTTTTCCTCTGAATTCTTGTGAATGTTATTATAAAAAGCAAGCCATGAAAAATGGTGTCACCTTGCCCATGTTGGGGTGCGAGGGCTTGGTGTGCACGCTGGCTCGGCTCAGGGAAGAGAAGCAGCAATTTCACTGACTGCTGGTGCCTTCCAAAGAGCACCTTTCACGACCAGTGTGTCATGGGAGTCATCTGGCAATTTTGGTAGCCTCTATAGGAGGCTGTGTGTGAACATGAACAAACGTGCACGTACATTTGTGCTCCTTTACTCAGGCACAGCTTTGCTACTGCACAAAAGAGCTACTCTCACTCTGTAAGTCACTCTGTGAAGGATTTTTTAAGGATTCAAAATTTCACTTTTGAATGCTCCCCACACATAAACAGACCCACTCTGTCACCCATTTTTTCTGGAATTACCATCTCTTCTTTTGTAAACATTGTGAAATAACTTGCAGAATGTCAGCCAGACAAACTGTAGGCATTTCTGCTTGAGCTTGGGAAATAGTGGAATTCAGCAATGTTTTATGTTCTCATGTCAGAAAATGCATGTATGTAACAATTAATGAACATTTGCAAATCATTTTCCTAGCTCTGTGAGCTGGGAAAATAATGACAAAAAGTCAGTGGATAGTATTATGATGTTGGCCACAGAAGTGTTTTGGGATTATCCAGAATAATATTCTCTGCTGCCCTCTGTACAGAAGAGTTAATTTTACGCTCTAGCCATTGCAAAGCTCATCATGTTAAGCACAGGACTAAGTCACAGACTCAGAACTGAGAAGTGCAGGAGAAATGGTAGAGCTATTCAGGAAGCTGGAAGTTGACACACGATCTTGAAAAATTATTTGCTCTGATTCAACAGAATTTCTTATTCCTGCACTCCAGACAGGGCTCTGCTAAGAGACACTTTGGTCCAGTACGGTTGCACCAACTGTTGACGTCCCAGCCAGCTCCTGAACAAGCTAAAAAGTAATTAGAGACTGCCTTCAGCAAGCCCTGCTTTCCTGAGCAGTGCCTCAATTTTGCACTCAGGCAATTTTCTGCCTGTCATCCAGCCTTCAGGTAGTTGATTCCGTCTGTGGCCTCAAGCAGGTGTCTGTCCCCTGGAAGTACAGCCCCATGGTGCACCTTTGTCTCCGGATGTCCTTGTCCCAGACAGTAGATATCTTACATGTGCACTGGTAGGATTGCACGTACTAGTTTAATAAGTCCCATTTGAGATAGGGCTGGATGGTGGGGGATTGGTATCAGCATTTCAATACAGTCTTGGCCTAAGTGGTTCAGTTGCAGCCTGCTGGTTCACTTGCAGCTGAGCTTGTTTCAGCTGCATGTCAGGCCTAGGGGTAGGCACCATTTCTGGAAGCACCACAGAGGGAGACGCTCAACTGAGAAGCCAGAGGAGAGGTCTAATCCACTAGTGACTCTCTGAGAGCTTGTTTACNAAAAATTATTTGCTCTGATTCAACAGAATTTCTTATTCCTGCACTCCAGACAGGGCTCTGCTAAGAGACACTTTGGTCCAGTACGGTTGCACCAACTGTTGACGTCCCAGCCAGCTCCTGAACAAGCTAAAAAGTAATTAGAGACTGCCTTCAGCAAGCCCTGCTTTCCTGAGCAGTGCCTCAATTTTGCACTCAGGCAATTTTCTGCCTGTCATCCAGCCACTAGTGACTCTCTGAGACCTTGTTTACTCCACCAGAGAAACGCTCCTGATATGGGTACAGCTGACCTGTGAAAGCCTGGTGGTAGTAAAGGCTAGTAAAACGAGGCTAGTAAAACAAGAGTGAACCAGATCAGCCACACAGTGGAAATGTTTCGTATGTTATATCACTAGACTTCTGCTAACACATCATTATTCACCTTGGACCAGGGCTTTTTGCAGACCTGGCCAGTACAGTTGTGGCTGGCTGATATTTTTGAGCAAGGGAAAATTTCAGGCACTTAAGAGATCTATTCAGGACACCTCAGTCTACTCACTCCTTCGTCTTGGTGTTCAGTGTGGCTAAGCTGCTCTGAACATCCAAGTCAGCTGACAGGCAGCCCTCTGCTCAAAGAGGAAGTAAAATTCAGCTCTTGAAATATGAGTATCTGCCCCCGAGCCGTTCTTGGGAGTCCTTTCCCCGTATCCTCACCTCTAATCAAAGGGAGGGCAATACCATCGTCTTGTTTGCTTTATGGAGACATGATATGTGACAATCCCTGTTCTCCTCACTTTTCTGTGCAAAGAACCAGTGTTTGCCTGGATTGCCTTTAGCTGCGATCAGATGCCATCCGGCTCCCTGCACGCTCTCCCAGCAATTGCAGTGGCCCGGGGCAGGATGCCAGGATGCAGCACGAGCCAGGCACCACGAAACCACCCCGGCCAGTCTCACTGCTGCAAAAAGAGATGAGTTCAAGCTTGCCCTGCATGTTGCTCTCTTGCTAATCCTGTGGACGCAGCAGAAAAGCTGGGACCTGGCCCATGGTTTAAGTCATACAAGAACAAGCCCAGTGAGGACTTGCTCCAGTGCTGCCCCTGCCCTCGCACCTGATGCGGGGACACCTGTGGGCAGCGTGCCTGTGGTCCCCACACTGCTGTGGTGGCCTCACGATGCAGTCGGTCAGCGATCCTTCTCCTTGCGTGTGTTACAAACTCTTCTGTGATGATTAGATAGTGGGAATTGCCCATTTACTTTTGTTTCAATTGTGCGTGACTGGATCAAAGGATGTATGCTCTCTTTGCTTCAATTACACATTTCGTTTTAATGTAGTCCAGATGGCTATTTCATCTCAGCTTTTGTATTTATCCATGGCCTTTCTATTTAACTTTCCTAAAACAAATACTCACTGATAGGCATATGTTAATTCAGGGACAAGAGCTACCCCAAAGAATATGTTGAGGTTAAGTTTCTATACCACTATAGGTCCTTTGTACATAATTCCTATTTTTATTACTGCATTGCTACTCTCAAATATATGAGCAATTTCTTTAAAGAGTTTACTTTGGCTTTTTCCTAAATTTAAACAAATTACATCTATCCTGATTATTAGATTTACAATATGCAGATATTATTTCATTGACCTTTCTGTTAAACCCATCTGCAAACTTTGGCAGAATATTAGCAAATCGGCAAGAAAATCAAGTAGCTGAAATGTTTGCCAATGTTGCACTGCGCTGCCTCCGACCATGGCTCAGATGTGCAGCAGAGCATGAAACTTGTTGTTGAATTTATCTGTAATCCTGTAGGCAACGTGCGAACAAAAGGAACGTGGAAGAGCTTGAATGAGACACCTATAATGGAAAATATTGATAATGTGGGAGTGTACATCCGCATCTTCTTTTAAATGAAAGGCAAGGCAGGCCGGGTGATGGGAATCGAGCTGGAGCTGGCTGCAGGAGCTGCACAACATCTGAGTGTGGAGCATGGGGATGCTACAGGAGCACAGGGTGCAAGAGCCTGGCCAAGAGCTGGGCTCTAGTGGAGAAACGTGCTAGAGGAAGTGGGAAGCAACCGGTCAGTCTTGTTTGGATAACAGGATTGCAATTCCTCTCGGTACGTTTATAATAAGAACATCTCGACTGCAGCCAGGCAACAGACTTTCATTTCATGTAATCTGATTTTGGCTTCAGTGATTAGCTGTTCTCTTGTCCATGGCAAAATCTAATTGTCATTGTAGTTTCTCTTCTGCAGCCAGTACGTGCCAGCATCTTACAAGCAGAGTTTTGTCTCACACTTTCTCTTTGCAAGTAATGCAACCCAAGGTGTCAGCAAACAGCAATGCTCAGAGCAGGAATGACTTCAGTCTTAAGTGTGATGAAGATGATAGAAATCACTGGTTGTGTTTTCCTTTTCTATTGCATAGACACAGTGAGCTACCTTTTAATATTCTAGGCATTAAATGATAGCCTGAAAATCTGATGGTTTTTTTAAGCCTACTTCTCCTGACATATTTTAAATTAATAGTCCTTGAACTAGATCATCTACAGCATTTTATACCCATATTTGTACATGTGTGAGAGAGTACTCCAGAAATCAGTATAAAATTGGGGCTAGATGGGTTGTTACCCCCTGGCAAATTTTCACTGGAAATTATGTTTTTTTTTTTTGTAATACAGTTTCCTCTAAAGTTTTCTTCCTTCCTTCTTTCCTTTCTTCCTTTCTTCCTTCCTTCCTTTCTTCTTTTTTTTTTTTTTTTTGTAATACAGTTTCCTCTAAAGTTTTCTTCCTTCCTTCTTTCCTTTCTTCCTTTCTTCCTTCCTTCCTTTCTTCTTTTTTTTTTTTTTTTTGTAATACAGTTTCCTCTAAAGTTTTCTTCCTTCCTTCTTTCCTTTCTTCCTTTCTTCCTTCCTTCCTTTCTTCTTTTTTTTTTTTTTTTTGTAATACAGTTTCCTCTAAAGTTTTCTTCCTTCCTTCTTTCCTTTCTTCCTTTCTTCCTTCCTTCCTTTCTTCTTTTTTTCTCTCCCTCCTTCCTTTCCTCCTTCCTTCCTTCCTTTGCTTTTCCTTTCCCTTCCTTTCCAGGGATACAGTTTTCAACAGATTTTCCCTCTCTTGCTAGTCACTCAGATCCAAACAACCATTAAAAATTTGACAATTGGCTTAAATACAAGACCACAAACTAGAAGGAAAGGAGACTACAAAGACAGTATCAGGAGAAGTTTCTTATAATTGCACTTTCCTTTTAGTTGTACTTCTGCCCTAAGTAAAACTTAGCTTTAAAACTGAAACTTTAGCCCTGCTCAGCCTCCAGGGCCATTGGTGCTCTAGGGAGAAACAGTGACAACATTTGCCCTGTCTGAAACACAAACAAAATGCCACTGTTAGCAGTGGAGTGGAAAGCAGGAAGGCAGGCAGCATTGCTAACACCACGCATCCACAAAATGCCTTTGGCCTCCCCTCCCTTGGGTGTCCCTGTGAGATGTCCCAGCTGACCTGGCATTACAGCAAGTTACAGGGGACCCTCAGGCTGTGCTTCAAAGAGGCTGCCCCGCATCCCGCCCGCGCGCGAACACGTGCTTTCCAGGGAAGTGACCTCGGACTGCCTGGAAAAGCGGGAACAGTACGCAATCACCCTCGATACACCGGCACAAGAGTTTGTCTTCACAAACTAAAGTCCATCCGTGTGTCAATATTTCTCTGATTTTCCCCGCAGGAGTTCTAGGCTGCCTGTGTGCTTGCTCAGCCAAGGCTCTGCGCCACGTTACTGGTGATGGTCACTGCTGCCTGGGCAGGAGGAAGTCAGGACTTGCTGGGCCTCATTGCCCTCCCACTTGCTGGCTGAAACTACTCGGTGGCTAAAGTGCTCCAAAGGCTGCTAATGGGTCCAAACAAAGCATCTTGCTTATTTATTAAGGGAAGTCACATGCAGGGCTGGCCACAGGCACGTGACCTTGAGCTGGAGTCCCAAGGGCTTGTGGACCTCCCCAGGGCCGTCCTGTCCAACATTTGCCTCCATCAGTTTGGTGGTAATTGCCACACGCCGGCAGGAATCTGCACGGGGTCAGTTGCTGTTGCATGATGTAATCCCGAAAGCCAGCGGCTCATTCCTGCTGCAGCTCCCGACTGCTCCGGATGCTCCCTGCTGCCCTCTGCCAAGGCCAGACTCCTTGTGAGCATGAGGCATCCATCAGGGTGGGCCTGTGTGCAGAGAGGCTGTGGGAAAAGGGAGAAATTGGGTAGGAGATGGGATTTTGAGGCCTTGGGAAAAAGTCTTTCCAAAGAAAGTTTTGCTCTGAAATGTGCATTGGCAAAGGGCTCAGCCAAGAGTCTCAATTTATACAGGCAAACTATAGCTTGACTTCCGAGTCCCCGTGTATAACATGGGTGGGACAAGTTCTTTCAGCTGCTGTGGCTATAAGAAGAACTGTTAATTAGTCAATTTTCTGAGTAAACAACAAATACACATGTTATGATAAAACCTGACCACAAATTTGCTGGTCAAAGTTTCTGTCCCTTAAATAACATCTTTGGGAGCACATATATCATTTTCCAGATGCCTTCCCAGACTCACCCATTCCAAACCAACTGGTACTTTGGAGGGCGTAGGCTCGCATGGAGCCAGCGGCGTGTGGGGAGCAGCAGAGCATTTTCAGCTTCACTCGTGTGTCCCTGCATTTACAGCTGGAACCTTCTGCAAAGACTTGCATTGTACCTATTTGATGTGTCCTGCACGCTTATCTATCTGCATTAATCCTATAGAAATTTAATAAATGCTAAACTGCTGAAAAGGGGAGTCAGGTTTATTCTTGTTTTGTGTATTATCTTGGATTCGCTTACCTTTATTGCTGTGATTTTCCTTTTTAACTTAACCCCATAGGCCATCTTTGGCTTGATTACTGGCAACTGGTTTAATCGATGTTATAGAGATGAACTCTGAGAGAATCTGTCTGAATAAGGTGAGCTTGCTGGAGGTGGCAACCACCCCCACTTAATTTTCCTTTTCTTTTTGTTTTTGTTTTTGTAGCATTGAGAGATGATGCTTTTAGTAAGTGGACTTTTTTTGGGCAGCAACAGGAAACTACATGTTTTGAGAGTTTTCATCATCATCTCCCTAGTGCTAGGTGGGAATTCAGGTCATAAAATGTTGGCTTGGAAATGAGATGGTCGCCAGTTCTGTGCGTAGCTCAGAGGGACAGGCTGTAACACAGTTGTCCTTTCCGGTACCTCTGTGCTGAATAAGACATTACCGGCACCATGCTAAGGGACTGGAAGCAAAGTGGATCATTAGGGAGTGTGGTGGGTGCAGTAGCTTAGGAGGGGAGAGGACCCAGCGCTGTCACAGACCAGTGTTTCCAGTGCCCAGCCTCACATGACACTGTGTCACATAGACTTGGTCAATCTCTTGGACCTCTATGTCATTTAGAAAATCCATTTCTCACAGCATGTTTCCACTGTGTCCCCCCAAAAGTGAAATGATTCCCTGGGTTATATCCAGAAAAGTCCACTAGCAACCCGACTGCTTGACCTGGCGGATGAGCTGGCTTCCTTTGCCCCAGAAACACCACGACTCCATCCCATGAGGGTGAGGAAAGCAATGTATGGGCAGGAGTGCTACAGGAGTGATGTCACCAGCTCTTCTGGCGGGAGAGCTGTATCTAGGAAACACTGATTTTAACAACAGAAAGTACCCTATGGAAGGGGAAGTACACGGAGAGCTTTGAGTAAAAGGCATATGACTAACAAGGAACGTGATTACTTCCGAATCTCAAAATAAATGAAAGTGTCTTGTATGTTTTCTTTCTTCGGTGGTAGTTATAGAAAGCATTTATACAGCAGCACTTGAGTTTCCTCTTTGGAAATGCTCTCTAGACCACAGGAAATTGCTAAGTCTAAAAAAATGGGGTTATTAACTAAGTAGGAAATCTACCAAGACTTCTTGTGATCACATTTCCCATTACATTCTAGTAACTATTTAAAACTCAGGCAAAGATCCTGAAAACCTAAATAGATGTAGCCATGTGGATTGTCCCCAACTTCAGCACAGCTGCATGAGGGCACGAAGACTCTGTTCCTGCAGAAGGACTGGATCACCAAGTCATATGGTGTTACAATAGACATCTCTCTCTCGAATTTCACAGCATAGGATCTCTGATGTTCCTGACCACTCTCAGTTCTGAATTGCAAGTCTCCTATTTTCTTGCCATTTTCTCATTTCCTTTACCCTCTTACCAAGACTAACTTCACACTGTGGAGCTAATTGGTCCCAATGCATTGGAATATGGTACTTTTAACATGCCAGAAATTGTGGCAGCTGCCTACTTGTGAGATCCCACTGAAACCATCTGACTCGCCTTGGAAACACTGCAAGTAATGGCATGATTGTATTAATGTAATACAGCTATGAGGGAAAAATATGCCCAGGAGACAAGCGCAAGAGACTGGTAATAGAAACTACTGCCCACAAGGCATACTAGAAAAATATCATGTTGAAAAAAAAATGTTTTCTTAAAGCTATTTGATTCATTGGTTTCCTTCTTGGAAATGTAAAAGAAGTGGAGAAAAATATCCTAGAAATAGAACAGAACTAGGCAGTACTCAAGTTCGGGAATGAAAAAAGAAACTTTTACTGATGCAGTGCGAGGAATGATTGACTAAAAGCTATCAAAGATATTGATATTTATCAAAGATAAATATCTGGCAACAACAGTGGCTAGCTTTTGTGTATCTGCAGAAAACACCAGCTATCTAACACCAGCAATCCTCTGGGAATACGACTGGTACTGCAACAATGGGAAAATGTAAAGACCACAGCTTCCTAGTGCTACAGGACTCCCGGGTTACTGAGATGTGGTCTGCCAACTCCTTCAACTCCTTTATTAAAAGAATCAAGCTCCATCTTAGAAGTCATCAGCTCTTTTCGTCTCCACTGCTGTGACAGCATCTCCATAGGGAGCAGCCCCAGAACCTCTCTGCCTTTGGGTGACTGGAAAGGGGTTTGTAGACATCACTCACTCTGGCTTCGCTTTGGTAGGCTGAAGAGGTCAGGGCAACTTGGCCCTGTCTCATGAGAGGAGGCTGAAGCAGCCAGAGAGCTGGAGAGGTGGAAATGCTCAGCAAGATACTCTTAAGGCGAAGCTCCTCTCATCGGCCAAATCAAGGAGCTGCCCAGCTGGGCCACGTCTCTCACTGGTCACACTCTGGGGTCTTACTGTGTCAAAATCCGAGGCAGCGGCAAGACCAGTGTGTGCTGCCAGCTCCAGCAGTCTTCAAAGTTATCTTGCTCCTCCTGTGCAATATTCCCTTCCAACCTGACAATGTTCTGTAGCTGTATGTCTCAAGTAGACCTTTTTAAGTCACTTCTAAGTTTTGTGTCAAGACCATTAATCAAGATATCCTCCCATTCCTCAAAAAATCAGTCCTCAGTTTGACCCTTGTGAAATTCTACTAGAATTATCCTCTAATCTCACAATTTGCCATTCATGTTTTTCTATTACCTGTTTCATTTTCTGTGCCATTCTTACTGAGATCCCCATCTTCTCCATTTCAACAAATAATTCCCTCTGTGTCCTCACATTTTTTGCTTCACTGAAGTCTAGATAGATGAGATCTGTCATCCATAAAATTTCCATCATCCATGCAATCAACTACTTATTAAATAAAAATCTGCACATCTAACATTTTATCCCATTTTCCAGTTACTTCCATGCTTGTAATTACCTTTCCCTGCAAAAGAAATTTTAAATTGTACACACCATTCCAAGACCAGACTTTGTGGCATTAATAAATAGTAATAAGTAATTTTCTAATTACCTAGATTGTTTTCCTTTGTGCTCTCTTTCTAAATATAAAGTTTTCATTCTCTTTGTTCTTAAAGCGTCCAGTGTTATCCCTGTCTAAGAAATTTCCTACAAGTAAGCATGATAAAATCCATGCTTTTACAGAGCAGGTCGTTTAGGAAAACTTGAGCAGAAATAGCTCTTTGGGAGTTGCTTCTCTCTGCCATCTCAATATCTGATGATAATGCAGGTAGCTGAAGCAAGGCAAAAGGTGGCTTGATTGAACATTTGGGATCAAAACCTGGAGGAGATGTCTATACCCTATGGAGCAGACAGCTCAGAAATACTTTGTGCTGATAGAGCAAGAAGCAAATGGCACAACCATGTCAGTGTGGCATGGGTCTAATGACTCACATCATTGCTGCTGATAAGCAGGCATTTCTGAGAAGCTTTTATTTTCCAAGAAGCCCTTCTGAGCACACTGTGATGCTGACATGGCTCCTGGGACATCAAGTCCTACTTCTGCCCTACCCGGCCTGCCCAGCACTTCCTACTCCTCACTGCCTACTCCTCACTTCCCTCAAGCAATGACTAGTTGTGTTCCTCATTCTGGGCTCAGCTGGGTTAGAAACCAATTCTACTCCTGCCCCCTGAATGTTCTCTCATACTCCACAGAAAAAAATGGTGGCACTNTCACATCATTGCTGCTGATAAGCAGGCATTTCTGAGAAGCTTTTATTTTCCAAGAAGCCCTTCTGAGCACACTGTGATGCTGACATGGCTCCTGGGACATCAAGTCCTACTTCTGCCCTACCCGGCCTGCCCAGCACTTCCTACTCCTCACTGCCTACTCCTCACTTCCCTCAAGCAATGACTAGTTGTGTTCCTCATTCTGGGCTCAGCTGGGCTAGCTGCCCCCTGAATGTTCTCTCAGACTTCACAGAAAAAAACGGTGGCACTTGGAGCTCTTCCCTGGGAATGTGCATTGCCCAAAAAAGTAGGAAGCAGCGCAGCAGAGGCATTGCCAGATGTGGGACCTGCAAGTAGGAGAGACGTCTCCAAGAGGAAAGGTCTTGGGGGAGTACAGCTCCCTTGAGTCCTTCCTCAGCCCAGGCACCCTGTCTACGTTGTCTTCATTCAGCACGTGCTGAATTCAGCTGTGCACGGCTGTGAGAGGCAGGGCTAAGCAGCCGATACCACTGAGCTGCTCAGCGAAAATAAATCTGTGGCTGTGCCAGGCAGGAAGTGAGTTCAGGCCTTAAAGACAACACTGGCAAGTCATTCATCCTTCCCTGACAGGAGCTACAGCCTTGCTGTGCAGCTATCGCTCTATCCAATTAAGAAGCAACGCTAATGAACATCCTCCCACCAGGAGGCTGTTCGCTCTCCTTGGAGCTGCTGCTCAACCCAGAAGCAAAGTTCAGGGACCGACCCCAGTGAGACTTGGCTGAAGTTCACTTAGAGACCCTAAAAGTCAGCCTCTGCGAGGACTTTTTAAAGAGCTGATTCTTGCCATTGATTTCAAAAGACTTTTGAATCATTTGTGATTTCGCATTACAACCATGTTACGTTTGAAGGCAGAAGTGTCCACGAGGCTTGTTCAAATTCTATTTTTATGTCTGCAAACAAAGGAGCCCTTGATGCCAAATGAATGACTCTATCCACCAAGTATGCTGGCCTGTCTAAATATGGACATATTAGTAAGCATTTATTTTCATTGTCCAAAAAAGGAGGAATTATTGCTTCCATTTATTTTTTTCAATGAAGAGTGATAAAAAAAGCTTTTTGAATAAGGACTTTTTAAAAAAAAATTTCCCAAGAAAGTTCACTTTTCTATCTATGTGCAATATTGGCCTTGCTTCTGTGACAAAAATATTCTTTCAGGATATTTTGATTATGTCCCTTGAGGGGACATCATCATCAGCTGTTTTCCAGATGTTTTAGTCTTTCTTAATCATACTTTCTCACTAGCCGTGAGATCTGATTCAAAAGCAAGGAATGTCATTCCATCCGGCACAGCTCTTTTGAGTCCCCAGGAAGTGTTTATTTTTGTAGCTTACATAGATGAATTTAATTAAAAGATAAACTGAAATAAATCCATTTAGAATGCAGTTATACATAAGACAGCAGTTTGCTTCCCTCATAGCAGCGTTGCTATGAGGGGATATGTGTTCAAGAGCCTCTATCAACTGCTTTATGCACCAGGTTGAAATTTAAAGTTCCTGAGTGGGATGTGGTTGCTGTGGGCTGAGTAGTTCCCCGAGGACCTCCACCCCACAGCTTGTCCAGCCTCCTCGTGAGAGAGGGAGGCTTTCGCGCCCGCACACTTTGTGGGCCGCGTCCCGCAGGCCTGTCCTTGCTGCGCAGTGACCCCCCTCGTCCTCTGGGCCTCCCCTTGTGTCCCCTGGGCAGTCCCTCCACGCTGCCCAGGAGGCTGCAGCCTTGGCCTTCTGGCAGTGACAGGGCAAGGACTGCACCACGCGGCAGGATTTGGGCTAAACAAGGCGTTCTACAGTGATATTTTTCTGTCCTATTCTTAATTCTGTCCTTAGTTCCTTAATTACTTGGGAGCTACTGAAAACTGACCTGTAATTGTGACTGAATCAGTTATCATAACCCCAAGACAGACAATTTCTCCATAGTGTCATTAGTTCAGAGACCATATCTTTTTTAAGAAGTTAGGATTTGTCCCTTGTTCATTACTTTGTTTTTATCGGTATTGATTTTCATCCACTAGTTTATTGTCATCATTACTAGTCTTGTGAGGTCTTTCTGACATCCTTCTCGTTTGGCCCTTGTCCTCACTGTCCTGAATAACTCTAGTATCATCAGAAAATGTTCTCGCCTTGCTGCTCACCTCTTCGTCTAGGTCACTGTGAGTATATTCAACAATGCAGGTCTCAGCAAAAATTGCAGAAGTTGATAGGTGACCTTCCTCTGTTTCGATAAGTTGTATTTTGTTTATTTTCTTAAAACCAATTATTTAGCTTCCACAAGGCTGTGCTGAGGAGTTTTGTTATGTTTCTTTGGGAAATTCAAGTGCCAGGTCTGCCACCCGACGCACCAGCTTTTTGGCTTGACCGAGAATTCGCAACAGACCCCTAAGTTACACCTCCACATTGCAAAGGTTCGTGCTGACCTTTCCCAAACAGATCATATTATTCCACATATGATCTTATTTGTCCAGGTGTGGAAAGTTATTTCACAGTACTCTTGTCCCTGTGGCCTGATGGATCTCCCCATGAGCCTGACATAAAGTCTGATTTTCTATGTCCATCGCAGTGCAGTGTTGGTGCACAGTGATTCCTCTTCAAGGCAAGGGCCTGCCTTCACCCCAGACACCGGACTTTGGGGTTCATTCTCAAAATTCTTCATTAAGAAAAACTATTTTCAGGCCGCCCTTCCTTGATAACCTCTGTAGTAATTTATTCCTGTACATAATAGAGAAAAACTGTTCCTTAATGAATACAATTCTTTCTACACTCTTTTTGTAATGAATAATAACTATATGTATACATCTGCTCTTAAAAGTAAATTGGCGTTTCAGTGAACTTAAGCAGGGCCACGTTCAGCAGGGTCCCAGCTGTGAGTGAGGTCTCCACAGATGTCACCAAAGGACTAATGCACAGGCTGTGGCCTTTCTGTGCGCGTTACCTCACGTCTGGCGTGCACATTTCCATTCTGAAATTTTACTTGCTACATAAGGGGTGGTATTTGCTAAGCAGCAAGAGAGAATGCGTTAAAATTTGTGAAACATTAAGTTCTGACTATTTCCAAAAGAAAGGAGATAGGATTTTTTTTTGAAATACACTTTTTCCTTCACTTTCTGTAATAACTAAAGAACTTTTTTTGTTGTTGTTCTTACATTAATCCTCCAGGAATATTTACTTCGAGGCATGCTGGGATCAATTAATTGTTCTTGTTTTCACTCATAAGGGCCCAGATTCTAAAGGCACCTGAGCAGAGCCAAAATTTATGGGCATCAGACAGGTGTTTGCTGGAGAGGGGCCAAATTACTCAGGAAGGTTTGCAAGCACAGTTGTTCCTTGTAGGTCCCTGGAAACACATCAGCCATTTTTTTCCCTCAGAAGGAAAAGAAAATAACCTTGTTTATGTGGATGTTGAATATAAATATTTTTAAATGGATGCCAAGTGTTAGGCTAAAAACCTTGAGAGTTTGGTCCCACCTCCTGAAAAGCAGCTGAAGGAAAAACCTCCTAGAAAGTTTCTACATGTTTTGCTCTGGATTTTCGTAGTTATCACTCTCCTGGGATTTGCCCTTTTTGGGGGAAGGATGTGGTGTGGCCCCCTGGCTTCGTGGGGCCTGCGAATGCACGAGGTGCCCTTTGGCCAGACTAACAACACGACTTGCCGGCTCCTTTCCACTGCCCAAAACTTTTGTGCTGGATCCAGCATGGAGGAGCAGCTGGATTGATGCCCTTGTGCCTCCAACATCCTGCAATGAGCTGAGAGACCCTGGCGCTGACTGCAAATACTGTAAACATTGGTCCTGGTGGGCTGCTCTCCCCAGTTTATGTTTGCTACACAACTCTCATTACTAGTGTATTTTAAGCATACACGTTTTCAAGGTTTCCTCCCTCCCACCCATCCTATTATTTCTTTCTCTTGAAAGATGTGTTGGCAGCCAACAGAGGTATTGGGTCTTATTTATGTGCTGACATCTCAACATTGTGCTACTGTACAAAGTTTAGATGTGACCCTGTCCTTTCTTGCCTTCTCCGTGGCAGAATCAAAAACAAACACACAAACAAACAAACAAAAAAAACCCAGCCCAAACATCAACATTATCAGGAACATAAAGTGAAGAATTCTTTTCCTCACTGGATTTCTACATACTGATGCACCTCAAATGGCTGAGGCCTGCAGAGTAGGAATGGGAAGTTTTTCTGACTTTGGAAGGCCTGGAAACATTTGGATGAGCACTAATGTACTTTTAGGAATCTGAAGTGGAGGGAGTAAAGACCACAAATCACAAGAAGAAAATACACACTTTGGAAGATAATAATTGCTACTTTCTGGATTTTGGAAAGGAAGTAAATGTAGGTAAACGGTCATGACATTCTTCCATAAGAGTCCATAAGAGAAACAGCAAAAAACTAACCTGCGGGTTAGCAGAGAACAATAGCATTATCTAACAGAAAATAAAGACTATTTATTTCTGTAGTATATTTTTTGGATTTAAAACTACTGTGTAAACCCTACACAGACTTCATAAAACAGGAGTGTGGCAGATACAAGGATTGTGGTCTTTCCTGTACACTTAACTTTAAATAAACCTTCTGTTGGCCAGAGGCAGACTCCAGTTTGTTTTCAAAACAGGAAGCGCAGTGAATTTCTTCATGGAGACTTCATCTATCGTCTTCCTTATTTTTTTTCCCCTTAATCTTGAAATAGACTCTTTGGGGTGAAAGTTGATGGTTCCACTTTGTGCATGGAAACCACGGCGGAACAGGGCAAGGTGAAGTGTAGGAGCGAGTCCAGCCAGATGCAGTGAAAAAAGCTGCATCACTAAGCTGCAAATACTAAACAGAATACAAAAAACATCCCTCTCCTTCAAACTGAAATGAAAATATAGCTGAGAATTATGGAACTGAAATTCCACGATCATCATCAAGGGAAGTTGTTTAAATATATCAATTTATGTTAGGAGCTTTTGGAAGGCTGACAAGCAGAAATAATTTGCTAATTGTGCAATTTGTAATTGTGTTTTAGAGGTTCTCCTCGTTTATTCTAGTTACATATTCACCCACTGATTCTTTTATTATGAAGGGCTGTTTAGTCCACAGAAAACCCCAATTGAACATACATGTGCTGTAAAACCACTATAGGAAGCGTGTTTTGTGAACAGTTAATGACTTCCTTAAAAGGATAATAGAGTTAACAGTTAAGAGGATGCAAAGCTAAATATGGCCCTTATAAAACTAGATTCCATTAAAAAACAGACGTGCAGGAAGTGTCTAGTTCCTATTAGAACTGATTGTACACAGTTGCATGGGAAGAAATAAATTTAGCATACCGAATTTTACTTCACATCCTTTGAAAGCAATGAAATTCTCTTGGGCCCGCAAATCTGTGCATCTGGTCCGCATACCCTTACATACACACACAAACAATTAACTCTCGTGCAATCACTTTAAAGGAAAATACACGTCTGAAAGTCAGACACAGGGCACGCTGAAGTGAATCGCAGTGTTCCTACTGACAGCAGCAGTTCAGGACCTGGTTGCATCAGAGTCTGTAAGTGAGGCTTTCTGCTGGTTGATACTGTTCTCATCCAGGAAAACACCACCTGGGTAAAAAAGAGAAACCAGTCCCTGTATTTTGTTAGAAAATTGACTGTATTCACTTCCCCTTATTTGATCTAACTTTTTTTCTATTTTATTTAAAAAATAAGCTGATGATAAAATTTCCATTACTGGAATGATCTTATATTATAAGCAGCAACTATGCATTCAGTTTTTATTCAGGTTGCTTGATTTTAAGGGATATTTATTTCTGGAGCATTTCAGGAAAAAGATTTGAAGCCAGAATCATCTAGAATGAAAAGCTAAAAGCAGACCTTTTCAACTGCATTTGCAAAGATTTTTTGTTAGTTTGCAAGGACACCAAAGAATCAATTATTTCCCTCCAGCCACAGTCCTGCCACTCGCATGTGTAAACTCAAGAAATGACCAAGGAAATGACCCTGCAGAGGCTCAAGTCAAATCCCTGATAAAATCCAAGCTAGATTTGCCTACTGAAAGCTTAAAGAACTGGGTACATTCACAGATTCAAATCCAAGTCTGTTCTCAAAAGAAGACTCAGCATCACTATGCACTCTGTGAAGCTTCTGTGAAGCTTCCCGTATGTGCTAGGAGGACACCTCAGCTGGGGTCCAGACCACAAGTTCTGGCTGCCTGGGACGTCCTTCCTCTCACTTGTGAGGTCTGGTACTGGAGAGCAAGTCACCGAGCCCTCAGTGTCTGTGGTGTCTGAGAAATGAGGAAAACTTGGAGGTAAAGCGAAATTTAAACCCAAGTATCCTTGAAACCTGTTAGCCTGCACAGCATAAAAAGAATGCCCTTTCCTTGATGTCTAGCCTGTGGTAAGCAAAGAGGTTAAAAACCCAGGTTGACAGAACAAAGTAGCAGCTGTCATGCCATGGGAAAGTCCTCCTTTGACAGGTTGATAACTAGGTATCTCCTATAGTGGAGGTTTTTCATTTTTTAAGAGGCAAATTAAACCAATGTGACTGACCCATCTGGACTCGCAATTTTAGTAAGCAAGAGGGTAGTGAAGAATATCCCTATTGTGGAGCTGAGGGCTTAGAAAATAAGGACTGTGTCTTATATTGCATTTTTATTGCTACAGATGGTTTTGTGTGGAATATTGTGGCTATCCTGCTGTTTGGGGATGATTATGCCCAATTTAAAAATCTGAATTTCCAGTCTACAGGTTTTGTAGGAAATAAATAAACAGTTAAAGCTTCGACAAATGCTTCATGCAAGAAATGAGCAGAAGGCTCTCTGCTGCACACAGAATTTACAAACCATTGATCTGTCACCTGATATTTAATGAAGTAGCCTCACATTAAGAATAATGAGACAAAAGTGAAATTAAATGAATGGCACTGATCAGTAGGTGCAACTACAGCAGAATTATTCTTATTTTGGATAAAGGTGCCTGCTCCATTCAGTGTCTTGGCAATTCCAGAACTCATTAAACAGCATGAGAGTTGTTACCATTGGCATCTGTGGCTTTGGATCGAGTCTTCAGGGCAAAAGCATCATCCACCGCAGGACATAGAGAAATGTTTCTTTGAAATCAGTTTACTTCAAAACTCTGTGTGCATGTTATATTCAAAGCTGCAGCAGAACTTTATTGAACAGCACACTGAATTCATTGCTATTCTTACCAGCTGGTAAATATTCCATATTACTAATTCATACTATGATTTTCTATGGATTTCAGGAGTTCCTAAGAGCCACCAGAAAATCTAAAAGCAACAGCAAGTTTTCTGATTTTATTTGTGACTTTGCTTAGAAAATATAAGCAATTTTCCTCTTTAGTACTACCCAAGTAACAGGAATGTTCAATAACAAGAATATGTATCCTTTCATAGTGTGCTGCTTAGACAATCCTTAGACTGAATTTATCTAGCAAGGACAGGGCATTACCATATTACGAGGATGACCTCCCTATATCAGCACACCCATATTACTTCTACAAACTTCAATAGAAAGGAATGAAATTTTAGTTTAACTTATTAACAGCAGCATCAAACTTTTCTTCATGAACAACACTCATCATCACCTTCCTAAGAGGCCCCATGAAGGGAGGTCCCATGAGTAGTGTCCCCAGCATCTCTTCACATATCCCTTTTGCTTTGCTTTGTCTGGTCATTGTGTTGAAGTGCTTGGGCCAAAGTCCATCTACCTGTCGTTTTTGCATAGCTTTATATCCTGTGCTGGAGAGATACCTATATGTGTTAATATGCATAAAAATATAGGCAGGTTGCAGAAGTGTTGCTTAGAAACCACTTAAAACAACAGGCTCAGCAGAGATCTGCTTCTATTGAGTGTAAGGGTTAATTTCTTACCATTGTGTAGCACGACCCATTGGACACCACAGCAGTTACCTTCTGCAGGACCTTTATAGTTTATGACCATCTTCCTTTCCCAGCCCAGGGCCTTTTCACCCCCAGTGAAAATCCACTTGTGCTTTTATTAGCACAACAGAAGTCCAAGCACATAGAATAACTTTGCAATTCACCACGTTTCACTGAGATGTCCTGAGATTATCAGTGTGGGTTAGGGAATTTCTTGTCTCTTCCTTCCCTCAGGAACTTGTATTTCACATATGACCCATGGCCGTAGTCAAATGGCAGGGAGCAGCTGCCCAAATGCTTGCAGTCTCCCATTAGCACTTGGACCTGTGAGATTTCCCTGTTGTCACCTGGAAGTAAGTTCATTAGCTCAGTTATGTAACGTCATGTGATGTTGTGTTCTCAGGCACAACAGTATCAACCAGCTACGTTTGTGTCTGTTCAGGCAGAACAGCTGTCTCAGCAGTATTTCTTACCCTCTCGGGATTTGGAGAAGCTGATGCCATTTCTCAGAAAACGTGCCCACCCAAGCTGGTATCTTTACACAGACTGACCAAAGTCCTCACACTTTCTTCCAGCTTCCAGGTACCTAGGAAGAGTCAGCCTGGCAACTTCCACAACATCTCTTAAGAGTAAAACCCCAAGATAGCACCTTGAATGAACTAGGCCAGATTTAGGATGGCCCAAGTAATACACTCCTAGGAAAACATCTTCAGTTGAAGAGTACCTCCGGAATACTCAACTCCAGGAGACTCTATAGGTGGTGTGGGTGCCTGTCCCTCTTCCACACTAATTCCCCCTAATTTTTTTGAATATTCTAGCAATTTGGCCATCACTACTCTCTGTCTTTAACCTTCTACCACAGTTAGCAGGCCTCACCAACTATTTGCGTTCAGGAATGGGCTATAGTTACTGATTTGGCGAAGGTGTGGGATCACCAAATATCTTCTAAATGTCTGTTTTGCTAAGGAATACTCCAGCAGAGTGCCCTCATCACCTCAGGAGTAGGGATCAGGGAGTCTTATATACTGCTTCCACCACAGAGCATTAGTCATAGCTGGGAGAGATGCAGCCAAGGCTCTGGCATGCATGGGACCCTGTGCGTGCTTGGGAAGCACTAGGTGGTAGGCAGGCCTGGGAGATCAAACAAGGGGCCTATAGAGATGCCTATGGCCTCCTGGGAGCCGGTCACAGTGGACAGGGGAAGGATGTTGACTCTAGCAGTTACTACCTAGTCTGCATAAAGCAAACTGCCCATCTGAGGACGTCTGTTAAGCAGGCTGCAGAGGTAGGAAGGGCTGCTGCCTCAAGGTGGGCCCTGCACCATCTAGATCTTTCACTAGTCAAGTGTTGGTGAGTCCTGAAGGGCCATAAAACAAAGAATGTCCCAGCAGCCCAGGCTCTGGATTTTTGTTAGACAGAGTGCTTGTTTAGAGCCAGAAGCCTGATCCATACCTAAGGAGGTTCTGGGAGAGGACAAGGGGGATAAGGTCTGACATCTTCCCTGGGAACAACATCAAGAGCCAGACCTACACACTGCTGTGGTCTCCGTTGACACTCCAGCTGAGGAGGTTGGTTTTTAGGATGCAGTGCAGCAAAGGCAACATTTGCTAGACCTGGAATAGAAACATAATTCTATATACAGAAATTCAGGGAAAAGAAGTGTGGCTGTGAAATAGAGATGAATGCAACAAATGGTTGCAGGCAAGGAGCTCTGGAGGGAATGAGCTGGAGCACTAAATGTCCTGATCGAGGCCTTTGCTTCCAGCTGAACTTTGCAAGAAGTCTTTCTCCTGTGGGCTGCTGTGGGTGCTGCTGCTAGGCTGCAGCCGTGCCCAGACCCCGAGAGCACAGGCGCTGCGAGGGGTTCCCTTGGGGAACAGCTTATGACATTAGTGGACGGGAAGCGCCTCCAACCAGAAAATAGCTGCAGCAATGCGAATTAGAGGTGTAGAAAATCACCAAGGTGTCCCAGCTGCACCTCAGCAGCTTCCCACCCCAACGGGGTGCTGAGGGAGCACATCAGCTGCAGTTCTGGCTAATCACTTGTGACAGGCTTGCTTAACGTAGGGCAAGCCCTGGCCCTGCATTTCTCGAAACAGGCTTAATAATCATTAACCTCGGGCTGGGCGAGGAGAAAACAAGTGTTAACAAATAACCTTGATTTCCTAATATTCGCAAAATCAGGGTTTTTTTAAATGTCTGTTCTGCTTGCCTTTCTCTGTGCCTGGGAAACACTGGGTTTGATTCACTGCCCCCCACTTATTGCAGTTGTATCCTGATGGAATGAGTGGAAAACCTGGAATGACTGTTCAGTGAGGCAAAGTGATGTCTGAGACCTGTCAAAGCCAGTGGGTATAGAGCCCCTTTGATGGAACCAGGGTTTCTTGTCATCCTCTTACCTTATGAATTAATTTGCCATCATGTCAGTTCAATTATGACTGAAGTAGCTTTTTTTCCTTTCTCGATGATGTACTCTGTGGTGCTGCTCGTAGCCTGAAGGTTTGGAATGGCACGTAAATGGATATTGCCCTGCGAACTGCATTCTGCCACACAATCACCAGCGTCTCCTAAGCCTTAAAAGCCAGAGCACAGTAAGGATTAGAGGCTTTTCCTCTCCATGTGGGGCTCACGGCTTACAGTTCTAAATTACACTTTGTCAGCCTGTTAACAAAGCAAGACAGAAGCCCTTTAAAAATAAGCTGTAGTTATGTAAGTGTTCATGAGAGTCTAAATATTAATAGCAGGACTCTGCATAATGGTAGTGCTCTAAATAATCCTTTTTAGGCTTTGTAGTTTAATCTTTATTCATATTTTACCCATTAGTTACCTCTAAATAGTATGGCTCTTTGGATAACTAAGAGATTTTGAGCAACACTCTCTGAAATTACAACATTCTTTTCTTTCACTGCCACCGTCAAAAATCACTGTATTCCTGGGGCTGTTTTGTCTTTGATATTTTAATTGCAAATGAAGCACACAACCTGCAGCCGTTTAAACAAAAAAATGCAAACATCCCAGTGCCTGTTGCCTGTGTGTTGTCTGCAGAGGTATTTAAGATTGCAGCCCACTCAGTATCAATACTGAACTCATATCACTGTAATACACAGGGGTATTTACTGGTTTCCAAAATTTACCAATAAAGCGATGCTTCACTAATGACGAGGTAATGAAACAGAATGACAAAAGGCAGGAATTACAAGCTTTCACGCTGTTCCTAACTAGCTGCCACTGTCCACAACTGATGTGATGTGTCAGAGCTTGGCTGGGGGCCGCAGGGGTGTGTGTCATATATACCAAAACATCCAGCTGCAAACGAGGGGAATTTCATCTATTTTAATTGCTCTCGCTGCGGTACAATCCCCATCATCCCAGGGCTTTCATCTAAAAAATACATGAGCAATAGCTGAATGCAAGGGGAATAATATTGGCAAGAGCCAGGGTGGTAATTTGTCGTGTCGTGGTAGCAGGATGGACCTTGTGCTTACGCACCTGGAACATCTGGAGCATGATGTTCTGGCCTCCGCCATCCCTCCTTACCTGTTATCGCACAAGTTTTCCTTACGGCAGGTGCTCTGCCATGAGCAGAGGCATGTGCAGAGACCATGGGTGTGTGGGCAACAGCGGGACGGGTGGCAGGACACAGCTCCCACCTTGCCCTCTGCTCCATGGGGCTGCTCCAAGCCAGCTGAGACCCCACTGCTGCACAGGGGTGATGGGGAGGACACATGGGATGAGGACATGGTGCAAACAGCAGCTGGAGAAGGCCAGCACCATGGGTTCAAGAGGAGATTTGGGTTCCCGGGCCTTATCTGTTGCTCTCGGTTGCGGCCCCCTGTATCAGAGCCAGCTTCTGTGAGGCAGCACTGCTAGAAACTGGGCATAGAGCACCGACAGTTTGGGTAAGACAGAAATAAATTCCCTAATTATTCAAGGTCTCTGTTTCTCAACAAAAACAGTGAGAATCTCATTGCTTCAATATTTTGTAAATAACTGGCTGTCTCAGATGGTTGTAAGCTTTGGAAATCTGTTCCAAAATGCACAGTATAATTTGTCATGAGTTTAGATTGCTCTTACTTGAATAAAACTAACCAAGCAAGAGGATTTAAAAACTGCAGAAAGGCTTACAGCAGGAGAAACTACCTCTTTAACTCACGGACTTCATATGTCAACCCCAGCATCACTAGGGAGCCAAAGGGAGAAATAGTTCTCATGAAGAAATTCCTTGTCATTTTGCTGATGGGCAAGGATATTTCCTAGGGAGAGCCGTAACATCAGAATGCTGTTGTGAGAGTTTAGAGTTAATCCCGAACTGGATTTCTGGGAGCTCTGCTAATGCTGGGCACTGATGAGCACGCGTCCTGTGCTGCTGCCAGTGATTCCTGGTGCGGCACTGCTGTGCTACTAGTAGCAGAGGGCATCCCAAACTACGGCCCACAAGCACATCCCACGGTGAATCACATGTTGTTGACTCCCTTTCCACTTCCAGCTGCTAAATTGCTTAAAAGGTTGCTAAAAATATTATTATTGCCCAATATCACCCTTATATGTGGTGTTCTTGCAATATAATCGTGCGAGTCATACGGGGCAATCTTTCCGCCCCTGTGACAAAATTATCTGGTCTGTTTAGTCATCCATTTTCCCTGCTGCTTTTAAGCAAACTCTCCCACATTTGGTCAAGGATGTGATTATTAAACCATCAAAGGAGGGGGAAAGGAGCCCTCCAAACCAAGCACAACAAAAAATGAACCTTCTTTAGCGGCCGTGTTGCTTATTTTGACTCTCCCTCCTGTTAGCATGGCAGCAGCAAGGCAGTACAACACTGAACTAGAATGCCTGGTATCAGCCTCACCGATTTTGGAAATACCTGCGTGAATGGATATTTTTAATTTCCTTTTAGGGTTTCTGTTAATGGCCATAACTTTGGATGAGAACATACATTTTCCCTCTTCTTATCCAAGCTCTCTGGAGCACCACAGCGCCCTGAATTAAAGTCAAAAGAAGAAATTAGGGACCCTCGCAATGTCTCAACATTATTTGATTTTGAATGCAGACGTTAAGGGAATCAATAACAAATAAAAATCCATCTTGACTTATTGTGACTAGGAGTTTTGCTTGGTAATGGAGCACTAAAGTAAGGACACGTTCAGAGGTTTTGTTTGGTGGTGGATGACACTGAACATTTCCAAGTCTGCAGAAGGGTCGCAAAATGACACATTTTCACAGCAGAAGCCTAGAAACAGTCAGCACACACAGTATTTGCACAAGGTAGATATTTGCTTTTTGTGTTTGTGCATCTGCACACACGCTCCCAAACACACACATACATGATCTCACTCAAAGCTAGCTAAATGCTACAAGAAATCAACATATTTGATCAATTTTTAATACCCTGAGTTCAGCTGGCTATGAGCTACCGAATTATATTACTGACATTTTGACAGTACTTGGGCAACTGTTGATGCCTAGAAAAATCGTTTGGGAGTTTCATGAGCCGTGGAACAAATGTGTCTTCACAGCAGAAATGCATTGTTTTCTATATGCCATTCTCTCCTCTTCTCTTTAAAATACTTCAGCCATCTAATCCGGGATCAGAAATGACACCGTGTCACTTAAATTGCCAACCACACAAAGCAAGTAATGAATAGTGAGTGACTGAAACAAAAAAATTCGTGCACAACCTGTAATCGGAAAATCATCTGTCCAAGCAGTTCTGTGAATACTTATGAATAACAACTCATTTTAAGAAATTGGTGCGGGCTAACAAACTCATCTGCTAACCACAAACCAGGACTAAATATTAACAACTCCTAGCAACAACTCTGGCTTTATTATTAAAGAAAATTCAGACCACATTACCTAGAAAATACTTTTTGGGGAGACTGTGCTCCCTTCTCTTGGGTACCTAATGTGTTGCCTGGTCCAGTTTTTTTGCTATTCTTTTGCTGTCCTGGTATCCGGCAACACCCAGATACCTGGGTTTCAGTCAGAGGCCATAGACACAGGAGGAACTGGCAGGGTCCCCATGCCACGGCCATGACTTGTTGGCCATGCAGCCAACATGACGGTGAAGGTGGCCAGTGCCTCAAACTTTCAGAGGTTTCCAGGACTTTTGCTGCAAATTCTGGCAAAAAGAAGTTGCTTGGGGCATTTACAGGAGGATGGGGAGGGCCAGGAAGGAAGCAGAGCTGCAGGAAGCATTTGGGGCAAAAGTGTCCTCCAGCTCAGAGGCGCAGCCATAGAAGCAAGAGCTATTGCCCAAGTAAGGGCTGAGGTTTTGCGCCCTACGGTGTGTCTATATACCAAATTTCAACCTCTCCTTATCATCATTTTTTATATATTGCCTGCAAAAACCTACACGAGGAAGCAAGGGTAGTTATGTTTTTCATCAAATATTGTCCATCAGAAATAGGTTTTATTTCGTTGTTGGCTTCCAGTCTGTATTAATAAAATGAAGGGAAGGTGATTGCTGAGCAAAGGCAGAACTAGAGAGAGCAGCAGAAGGCTGAGAGTTCGTGAAAAGCAGTGTGTGCCTGACCACTGTGCAGCGCAGCCGTGGACCGCACAGCACCTTTGGGACCTTATGCAGTGCAGTCGCTGTCCACATATCACATGTTTTCCACATCTCTAATTAAAAAAAAAAGAAAAAAACCCCACTATTTTCTCTTTGAAATCCTTAGAAACTCTGCTAGAGTAAACTCTCTAATCCTGTTTGAACAAGTGTGATTTGTATTGAGTTGCATCACAAACCCTCATGGCCGCTCATTTGGAAAATGCTTGTGGCTCAAATACACTGAATAGCTAAAACAAACTCTGTTTACTTTTCTGATTAGATTAAAAGCATGGTGTTTAAAATGTTTACAAATTTTTCAACATGCAACAGGAATTCCCTATAAAATCAGAACGTGCTTTTAGAAAGGGCTTTTAGGACCTTTTGAAATTGTTGTCTGGCAGTCATGGTAATTTGATCATATTAGGAAGACTGCCTGAAAATTCAGGAAATAGGTTCTTTCTTCCATAAAATAAAAATAGGTTGTAGAAAAGAGATACTTGTGCATTAAATGCTACAAGGCTTTCTTCTGTAATTTGCCAGATGCTCCCATGCATCATGCTGTACCTAGTGAAAATTTTTGATTTAGAACTACTACACCCCTTATAGAGCAACCAAACTATCCTGAGGCAATAGCGAAAACTTCTCATAGCCCTTTGGAATTATACAGTGCAGCAAGTTCCCCTAATCTCCTGGCTCTGTATATGGAAGCGGCTCACACAAATGACTCAGTGAACACATTTACAGTTTGTCACTTCGAGTTTCATCAGTCTGTGCATGTGCTTGGCCATAGGTTTGGAAAAAAAAAAGAGCTTCTAGCTGCAAGCGTTGTTTATGTGACAAAACGCCCCGCACCTTGATTTCACCTTTTAGCACTTCCTCTGCCCGAACGCAGGGACCGCGCAATGTTAAGACTGCTGTGAAGCAAATCCTGAGGATTTTGGCTTTGTATTGCATTTTTCACACTTGAGCCATCTAAAACTGTCGTGAAAATTCATCAGATGGTAGCAACTGCACAACCATATTGTGCAGGCCCGGTGGCTCAGAGGGCTTTGGATGCCTATTCCAGCTTGTTTAGCAGACGGAACGAATTCTGGCTGCATCGCTGGGGTTACACATTCACTCTTCTTTTCTAAGCAATGCCACGGGGTTGATCTCTGACCTGGAGGGCAGCGCAGAGGCGACCTCCAGCCCTGACCTCGCGCTCCGCAGGGCACCCAGCTGAGCGCTTGGGGAGCCGCCGCCGCCCGGTCTGGGCGTCCGCAACGGCCACCTCCAAGCACAGGGCAGCCGTAAGGCGGGACGCGGCCGCCTCGGCGGGGAAAGCTAACAGCGAGGAGAGTTTGAAGCAAATTTCCCCCTTGTTCCTGGCTTTTTTTTTTTTTTTTTTTTGAGTTTTAAATCCAGATACAGTGTTGCAAACCTGGCCTTTCTACCAGCAGCCCCCAGCTACTCTGCAAGGCCAGGGGAATGGGAAAACGAGCCTGGAGGCTCCGTTTCTCTGTGGTGTCTGTGACTCTTCCTCCCTTGTGTGTCAGGAGAGGGGCTACCTGGTGTTGGGGCTAGAGAGAGGGAGTGAAGATTGCGAAAACATACACTTCTGAAATCCATAAAAGTTATTCTTCGTCGGGCCATGGACCATCTGGATTTCCTTTGGATCCTCCTTGCTGGCATCCGTTTCTATGGGATAGTCATACGCTCCTCTTCCTAGGTGTGTAGCTTTGGAGAACTTGTGCAGGAAACCTCCAGCTTCCCTAAGGTCTGAGCGGCATCACACCGACCTTCCAAGGCCACAGTGGGGTAAGCAGCCACTTAGGGCTTCCTTATGTCAGACCCCTCTCTCTAATCTCAGTTACAACCTGCTTATTCCTCATTCTTCGGAAACTTATTGCAAAACTAATATAGATGAGCACCTCCACTCACTAGGTCATAGCTTTAATAAAAATCCTGTGAACAGTTTCTCTCTCTTCAGCGCTTTTTATGTTGGCTACAGAACTTTGAGGTGAATCTGATTTCCATTAAAAAGGCATACTGCTCATCCAGTTGCCACCATTTGGTACATCTTTCTAATATTCTTCAAAGAGCAGATCTGGACTAGAAATATATAACTTTAGAAGTACAGAATGTAGAATATTCACTAACAGTTTCACTGGGAAGTTGTGTCCTGGAAGAGTATTTTTTCTTTATTCCTTTTGGTTGTTGTCATGACCATAAAACGCAGGAGATTCTTGTAAAATGTATGAGGGCAGTGCCAGATTACAGACCTCGTTGCCTCACTCACCGTTCACGGAGGGCATCTCAGAAGGGCAGGTTCATTGAGAGCAGCGTGGCGACCAGCTGCACTGGCTGCATTTTCTTATGCTGCTGCTCTGTGGCCTGAGCAGCTCCCAGGCTGTCATGCGAGGAATAGCACAGGTCAGAGGCAGAAAAAAAACATTTTGTAGCAAGAATTTATGCATGCGATTTTTTTTCCATCGCAGAAAGCTGGGGCAGAAGGATGCTGCTCTTGGACATCCCTGTGGGGGAAGCATCACCGTGCCATGCTCGCGCAGTCCATCAGCTTTTTTCTCCTCCCCTCTGCACCAGCCATTCAGCAGGTATATGTTCAGGGTTCAGATTTTTATTGAGGGATGAGAGGAGCCTGTAATCCCTGCCGTGGAGCAGGCCTGCCCCTCAGAGCTCACCTGGCCCAGACGTGGGCGCCACTTAGCTGTTCGGAGGTGGCCAGCAGCAGGCAGCCTGTGCCAGCCTCGAGGCAGCAAACTGGTTCGCTGCAGAAGCTTGTGTGTCTCCCCTCTCCTTTTCTTGGAGCTCCGGACAACACAGAGCCAAGCAATAGCACATTCTGCAGGAGGCTTTTCAGCTGCCAGTACCTGAGGGGCTTTGAAATTAGGCTAAATGTGTTCATTGAGCCCTGTCTCTACAGGCATGACTAAGTGCAGGAGGCCGGCAGTCACGCAGCTCCGCTGCGGAGCGTGCGACTCGCTTGGCTCAAGCTGCCTCTCCTTTAAACTGAGGGGCTCTGCTAGGGAACAGACTCTGCGCTTCACAGAGCCATGTAAAAGCATCAGGTGTCAGGTGTTCCTCAGGCAGAGGGTTATGTTCATAGAGCTTCTTATTGACGTGATGGGAGAACACCAAGAGACAGCAAATTTAATTTAGTCTCTTAACAGCATTTATTTAGCTTTGCTTTAGTAACGGGTAGGAATAAGGACCTTAGAGCCCAAGAGACTCTAATCCTTTTAGACACTCAAGCTCAAGAGTGGTGTGAATCTCCAAATGTTGGATAAAAGAAATGAGTTATTCAGTGCTGTTCACAGACATGCAAAAGGCTGGGAATAGAGTTCCCTGAAAGGACTCCATCCTTCCTGCCTGCTCAGAGGTATTTTCACTTCTGGCCTTTACATACCAATGTGTGTAAGAACAGGCACCATAAAGATAGGACTGAACTAGAGTGAAAATTAAATTATCTTTCTTTGTAACTACAACACGTTCTTTTCTCTGAAAAATTTGTTTGCAGCAAGGGATATTTTGCAAAATCTGCACTATGATTATCAAGACTTGAAGACACAGTGCTCTAAGCTGCTGAAAATGTACAAAGCCCTTCAGCAATGGATTTATCAAATGCTTAAGTGAATTCTTCTGAAAGTGAAGGGATATTCCTTGTATCCTTCATAAAATGGATTCTTTCTGAGTTAAATAATAATGCAGGATTCTTGAAGCAGTTCTTGGGTTTACTACTGTCACTGTTGTTCATCTCAGGAAATTCTGAAGACTGTAACCGCTTAAGATTTATTTCCTTGTGTACTCCTGGAGAAATATTCGTGTCAGAAAACAAGGACTTGAGCTGTGGCAGATGGTGCTATTCTGGAGAAGAAATTAGGATTTAATAAAGATTGTAATAGTGTGAACCAGATGTTCATCTCACATTTTATCTTTGAAAAGATTTGGGCAGATGCCAGGTAGATACATATGTGCATCACAGATCTTGAAAAAATACACAACTGGATCCCTAGGGGCTCATTAAGGGAGGAGTAACTTCTTGCAAGCCATCAAACTCAACCAAAAGAGCAAAATCTGTTTAAGCTTTGACTGAAAATCTCTTAGGAACTCCCTTTCATCATTTACATGGACAGAGAAACATTTCAGCAGAATAAGAGATGCAGTAATCTGGGTATCTGCATTTCCAAGGAAAACAGTGATTCTAGCTTCATCACATCATGTAGGTATCTTTTGGAAAATAACACTTAAAGTAACAAAAGATTGTAACAGCATCTTACTCCCATTGGCTTTTGTCTTGCTCTAGTCTCATGTCTGTTGGGATGTAAATGCAAGTCCTAGGTATAATTGACAACATTTTTAAGTGCCCTAAGTATCCAGGCTTACAAGCAAAGCCTGAGTGTGGCTACATGTATGGTGTGCTTGAATCGCTCCTACTGGATGGCAGTGCCTCCCTCTTCAGTGGCTTGATCACAATTTCTTCCCACGTGGTGGTGAAGGGCTTTCTCCATGCACAGCCAAAGGCCCAGCCTTGCACTACAGCCTCGTGATCGAGCAGAGGCTGGAGTTGGGGCTGCCCGTCTGGTGCTGGTGTCCTGAGGCAATCAAACGTGTGCCTGTTACTCCTCTACTTGTGCCTTGCGCTCTGTGCACTCTCTGACTCTCCGTGCAAGCTGTCCATGCTCTTGTGGGTGGCATTTCTCCTCGGCCCCCCTGAGAAGCATAACTGACCTCTCTTCAATACACGGCTCTTCCTCTGTTCATCCACCACAGCTGGCCAGGAGCAAGGCGACTTCACTTCACATGACTGTAAAAGAGTAATCTTGACCTCGTTTCCGTTTGTGCTTACAGTAAACAGGTCCTTGTTCTCAACCAAGATCTTCTGCTTTGTTATCTTTACCTAACAAAAATACATTTGCCATAGTAAAACAATTCTGGATGGATAAATGGCTATAAATGCCTTCCCACGCAGCTGTTAGGAACTTAGCAGCTTGCATGAGCCCTATACTCATTCAAGCTAATGTAAGCTACCATTGCTGTCTCTGGATGTAGGAGGAGATCACTTTATTTTTATGTGGAGGGTCGTTCACAAAAGAACATGTTCACAAGGTGCCAATGATGACAGCCACATTACTGTAATTAGAGAAGCCCATCGTAGGATGTAATATTTATCATTAGCTCCTCTTGTTATTGTAAAAGTTGTAAATTCTGCACATATCTGCAAAAGATATTGTTAATCAATGACTTGTAAGGTGGTTATTTAACACTGCACCGTGTGTGTCCATGTGTCTGTTCATGTGGGAGAAATCCAATTAAAAATGCACGAGGTAGATAGCTACAGGGCCACTTTGCAGCATGAAGAGCTTTCCCCAGTGTTGGAAGCAGCATCCTGGGGCCACGTGGGGACATGTCATCTGGGAGGCAGTGAGGGACATCCTGCAGCAGAGCCGCTGCTGCACCTGGGCTGCAAACGTGGCTCCTGGCTGCTTGTAGAGGTGGGTACAATCTGACGACTCCGTCCTGTGCTGGGGCCAGTTCCTGCTGCTGTCAGCATGAAAGCAGAGCGAGCACCGGGAGCGCCGGGCGATGCTGTGCCTGACCCGCTCGGCCCCACGGGAGTTGGCTCTGTGGGAAGCCCTGCTTGACCCCAGCTTGCCCAACCACCCCCCTCCTCCTCCAGCAGCAGTAAAAAGAGCCTTTTGCTGGCCCCGCAACCCAACTTTCAAGGCAACCTCTACCTCTGGCTGAGCTCAAGCCAGCTCTGCTCCTGTACTAATGGCCAGACATGGTAGCTCATTGGAGCTGAGCAGCTACTTGCTCTTTGCTTCCAGGTTTTATGAACAAGGATTTTGTCATAGAACTACAGTAACAGCCGACGAACTGTGTGTTTTATTAGGCTTGCTCTGCTTTCAGGCCTCTTTTCTGCAAAACAGCAAGGAGACCAAGTGGGAATGTGTAGGAGGGTCTCTTATTTTGAAGAAAAAATCTCTGATTTCCTGTTGTCTTCCCTCTAGCACTTGTGTGAATCTGCATCCAAACAAACTGGAGAAGTAAGGACACACAAGACAAAAGCGAGCTGTGTCAGAGAAGTGCATGGGAAATCGTCCTACAATAAACTCACAGTGGAGGTAGCTGCCCCTATCATTTTCCTGAGCATGGCACTTGTGTTTCCACCTGCTACCAGGGGCTCAATTCCACCACAATTTTCACTGCCAGAGCTCACAGTGGACTATCAGAACAGCTTTTTAATATGTTTGTGTAAACATAAGAAATGCATTAATTAATACAATGTTAATTAAGCAGATGAACTATGCTGCACACACTTAAATTGCTTTACGGCTGATCTATGTCAATTTATTCGCTATTAGGCAGTTGTAAAACAATTAAATACATTCAAACAGGCTCTGCCTGGTAGGAATCACAAGGCTGATTCACAAACTGCTTGTAGTTACATTCTGGGTTTGTGTGGGCAAGGTCTCTTCTCAAAGCAGCTAGGTGATATCTGGTAAACATTACACTTATCTTTTCAAGCTTATTGTTTTCTTGTAGCTCAGATACAAAACTGAGCTACTGGCATTCAGTTCTGGAATAAAATACTTTAACTTGAAAACCTTACTAGAGTTCATGCTGAGTTGCTTTACCTTGCAATTAGAGCAGGTGGGGAGCGCGCAGAGACGATTATTGACATCCATGGCAGTTCAGTTGATACAAGGTTAGTTACTTGACTGAGTTGTCTGCTGGAGCCCTTGAACTAAAATAAAGGTTATCCCCACTGACAGCAACTTCTGTGTGGGCAAAAGCACAAGAAAACTCATTAAGGGCTTTATTCTTCTCTGAAATTCTTAGCAGTCACACCAAAAGCCCTGGGCTGCTGAATGTGCCCTTCTTGAGCTGGAAGTTAGTGAATTTAAAAATGTTGTTTATTACATAAAAAAGAGAAAGAATGAGAAATCAAGTGTCACCACCTCACAATAACAAAGAATTCAGAATGGAAATGAAGATTTTATTTTTTAATGTGATCACATTTGCATGGTTTTGCAGCTTTCCTATGCTACTTCAGAAGCATTGCAGCTTGTACTGCCAAGCCAATCCTACTTTTGTGAAGAATTTCATAAGAATATTAAAGATCAAAACTAGCTGAGCTCTCTGAAGTCACTTCAAGTCACTTGAAAGAGTGTGCATTAGTGGTCAAGGACCTTCCAGCACAAGGTGGGAAAGTTGCTTCATTGCCAACCAAGAGGTGGCCAGGGTTCTAGCTGGGAATATCAGCAAAGTCATATACGAGTCATGTGGATATTTCTAGGACTTAAAAAAGACAATGCTGTTCTTCCTCATGCCCATCACTAACTTTTAACATAGGAAATTCATACTGAGTGTAAACTATGTTCAGAGCATTCCCCGCTGTTCACTAATGCCAGGCTGCACTGTCCCTGAATATCTAAACCGAGAATCTTATGAGACAAAAGCAACATCTTTTCTTGTGCCTAAAGAGAAATTACAGCATTTCAGACAATATCTGAAACACAAACAAGCAGATGTTTGTGACAGTACATGTGTTTGTATTTCCCAGCCTCGTAAGGCTGCTTCTTCGCCAAGGTCTTGCGTTCTGTCCCGAAGGACTCCAGCGCAGCTCTGTGTCCATTGCACGTTAATATGCTCGCAGGGCTGGATCCTGCAAGCAAGTATGCAAGGAAAGTCCCTCACAGAGCGATCCCGAGGACACACACATGGGATGCTCAAGGAGTTTCCATTACTCATGTGGGTTCCCGTTAACAAAATTTGGCCTTTATGATGACACTTGTAATTGTGTTTACTGCCCTACAAAAAGAAAGAACAAAATTTGGCCTTTATGATGACACTATGTTTACTGCCCTACAATAAGAAAGAGGGGAAGGAAGAAAGCACCCACTGCCTTTTTCAACGTGTAAGAGCTAATTTCCACTCTACACTCTACTGCATATTGGCCTTTTTTTTTTTCCCCAATGCTTGCACCCTTCTCCCTCCCTTCTATCTTCCCATTTCCTTCCGCTACTACAAAGCCCTTCAAAGATCAAAGTCATCATTGACCATGAGTTTGCACAATGTTTCTGCTTTGACACTGGATGGAAGCCAGCTGGCATGTGTTAAAAACCATCATCCAAATCTGTTTAATTACTGTTCCCAATGCAGTATTTTAACAAAACACTGGAACAGACACAATTCCAACAAGCCAATGCCCAGTGATGGGACACTGCAGAAGTGCAGCCATGATACTGGTGCTGGCTGTTTTAATTCCTTTTTATTCCATTTCTTAATGGGATCCACTTTTCAGCCTGATTTGAAAAGATGTCTTTGAAAGCCAGTCTCTGAGATTTTCCTGGCTTTAGTAATAATTTATTACTAAAAAAGCCCATGTAGATTTGAAATGAAAGAATACTGCTCGCAGAAAAAAATGTTCCTTCCACCACCACTTTCCCCATCTGGGACCTGTTCCTGGATAGTGAAGTTCTCTCAGCTAGTCTTGAAACATGGGGGTAGCATGATGACGTGCCACTCCAGGCAGTGTTTGCATTTAATCCAGTGATATAAATCCATTGCTACTTTTTCTAAGCCTTCTCCTGACCTATGATTATGTGCCTTGACTTCTGACATTGTCCAGAACTGTTGGGCTGGTCCTCTTACACTTTCTCTGCATTCATCCCTGACCTGCAATTGCGCACTCTTGCTGCCCACAGTGGGAACACACATGGCAGAGGCCAAGTCAGCACACTGGCACCCCAAGTTCTCAGCTGTGCAGCTCTCTGACTAATGGTATGGAGTTCCCAGCCAGCCACAGCCTTACCCAATTGTGACTGGTAAACATGATGAAGTACCACCTCTGTGAGCAATATAGTTTTGCACAGGGACAGTCACTCTTAACCTTCCCACTGAACTCCACTTTGCATTCCACAACCAAATCTTCCGTCCTCCTGAAAGTGTGCAGCTGGACACCCTGCAGATCATTCTCTTTTTCATACCTAAAATTCTGCAGCCCTGGTGATTCTGCCCACACGGTCTCTGTGATGACAGAGAAGTGATCTTTCTTGATCTTCTTGGTTGTGGAACAGATACAAAAAAATTGCTGGTTATATCATCTGCGCTATTGCCTATAATTATACTACAGACTGACAGTCACAACTCTCCAAACAAGTATATCCAAACTGTAAAAAATCAAAGACTACATAGGACAAAAAAGTTCTTAAGCCTTCTAAGTATCCGGGACACTTAGCAGAAGAGGATCCAGGCCAGTGTACAATTGGCCTTGCTGTGCCTCTCAAGTTGGAAGTGATGTCAATCAGGCTGTGATGCCATCCACTGAGAGACATAATCAGGACAGTGTCTGGCCTACGCACAAGTTGTCCCTATTTTGAGGACTGAAACTGTTATCACAACCAGTGGTGATATGTACATGTTAATCTTCCTAACACCGAGGAATCCAAACTGCAAGTGTCCAGGGCTTGATGGGGATGACAAGGCAAGGACTGCAGCCGAGTCCGTTGCTGTCCTGGCAGACCCATCCTCTCATGAGCCAAGGAGCTGTTCCTGCCCTTCTGCAGCGGACGTCTCCTTTGGCAGCTCAAAATAATATGAATAATTCTTTTGAGCTTCTGCCACCATTCCCAAAGTGTGATCAGTATCTGATAATGCCAATAACCTAGTCTGAACCTTCTCCTGCTTCAAGAAGCCAGGTTTCAACAACAGAAAATAAAGCTCAGCTGTAGGGGGCATTTTAAAGGACATTCCTCTTCACGTCATATCCTGTGATAGGAACATAATCACCCCATCAGATCACAGGATGGTTTTGCACACAGTTTAGTTGTCAGAGACATATTGTCCTGGTCACATAAGGGGGGATATGCACCCCATCTTGCCACTGCTCTAAATCAAGTGATATGCTCACAGGGTACTTGCTGATTTATGTGACAAGAGCATCTTGTCCTGCTTTGCGTGTTACAACACATATCAGATGCAAGAGCCCTGTCGCCTGTTGTCTTGCCACAGTATTTTTGTCTGTGTCCATGAGGTGGAGACCAGGTGACACACAAGGCAGAACCATCTTGTCTCCCTGAACATGCTGCCACAAGCAGAGCAATGAAAATGTGGCAAAAGAGTGGGAAACCAGTGATCTGAAATACCTGACTACAGTTACCTTGCTAGTAGGTTCTGATGGGGGAGGAAGAGCCTAAGACTCTTCCAGGGTTTGAAGTAAAATATGCCAGCTCTTTTCAACTCTGCAGAGCTGCAGTAGAGGCTCCCCTACCTCAGCCACGCATGAGGGTCACCTAGGAGGACACATGGACACGCCATCATCGGCCATGCCCTACACTCAACGGCCTGGCGCAGATACACCTTGCAGCAGGTCCTGCACCAGTGGTACCTCCCTCATGCAGAAATACACCATGACACGGTGCTTTCAGTTCTCAGTGACATTCCCGGTCCCTAAAAACTCTCAAAAAAAACTGAGTATCGAGCAGGCTAGCTGGAAGGGGTTGTTTGGACTCCAGGGAAGCTGTTCCACAAACATGAGGTTGAGAGAGAAAGTGTGAATGAGAAACAGCAGGGAGTCCATAGGGGAGCACAAACAGGATGAAAGGGAAAAGGGATCGCGGGTTAGGGTTTCTCCCCACACCCTGTGGTACCTCCCAACCTGGAGCAATGCTGATGGTCTCCTTTGCTCACTGATAGCTCCTCTGCATAACACATCTTTCTTGCTTATTAATATGCTTCATTTCCCCCATGTTGCACTTAATGAAGGGTTAATGAAGGAGCGCTTCAGCTTTTCTTTTTTCTCTCAAAAATATAGCAGATGCTTCAACTACTTGGTCATCCTATCTCAGGAACCGCAAAACTAGACAGGGATTATACTGATGATGAGGGTTAAATCCTGCCCTTGGAAAGGTCAAATGAGAGTTTTATCACTGACCTGCGTGGAGCTTGGATTTCGTCCTAGTTTTTCAGTAAGATTTTTAGCACTTTAATTACATGTCCAGTTAGAAAGACTTCACATGAGACTGCTCTAGTGGTGTTTTAGCTTGTCTGTTTCTAAGCCCAGTTTGACCTAGGAGATGAGTTGGGAGTGGAGGGGAGGGATGGGGGACAGGCTGGACAGGAAACACTCCAGTGAACTCTTACAAACCTTAAACAACTGCAGTTGGCTGAGACGCGGTGTATAAGAAGGACTGAGGTTCAGGGTGATTTATTTTTTCTGGAATTGTTTCACATCTCTGGGTGTGTGGGGTTGGCTTCCTTTCCTGAAGAAAGTAGGCCTTCCCAAATAGGCTTTCAGAATGATCATCCATTTATCTGTAGCTCAGCGTTTGACTTCTCTGCATTCACAAATTTGAAATTAATTCCCTGTTCGACATAGTATTTAATGAGTTTGTCTCCTGAGCTCTGCAAAGCATTTAAAATCCTTTTGATGGCATTTTCTCTTTGGTAATTAATGTCTTATCAGTGAGTTTTGCTGAGAACAATGGCCTGATTCTCCTCCAATGCCATTTTACATCTCTGTAGCTTCACTGACTGCAAATGAGTTACTCCTGCTCTGCTTAGTGTGAGAGGAGAATTAAGACCTTAAGCCTACTGCTGTTTAATCACATGCTTTGAAATAATTTTTGCTCATTCAGAATTTGTCCTTTGCTTACAGTACCATGTAATTCCCGTTCTACTATCATTAGTAACGTGACCAAAGTTGGTCACTATTGAGATGTGTGCGTGCGCTCCCCTTTTGGTTTTAGAAGCCCCAAGCTGGAAACGCTTCAGCCTCCCATGGCCCCTGGCAAGAGGCTGCCCCCACCACAGTGTCCTGTGGCGGAGGGCGGTGGCTTTTTGCCTCTTCTGGGTGTCAGACCCTGCGTCAGGTACTGCCTCTACAAACACTTAAATATATTGGTAATAGGAGTATTTCATGTAACCCCTAAGAAGCAACTTCTTCTACATAGCTGATAGCTGGTGAGTTTGCAATTGCACACAAAAAAATGAAAAGCTTGAAAAGCTTCAATTTCGCTTAAACATGATCAGACCATTGACTTTCCTCGTACTGCAGACTGATTTGTTTTGATGCTCACAGGATGTATATCTCAAGAATGGAACAAATAGACTGAAACATGTATGACCTGGATAATTTTTATTTATTTATTTATTTAGTCTCTGGATCCAATTCCATCATGAGAAGGTCAAAACAATGTCAACAGACAGAAAAACAGAAACACAAAAACCCAGGCTGCAATGAGGCTTGACATAGACAGAAGCCCACTTGCTGTTAGAATATATATTTACTTTAAGTGTATTTATGGATTTATATCTCAAAAATAAACACTACCAAGTATGAGCAGGCAACAGGTAGCAGATTCCGTATTAAAGTGCTTTCTCTAATTATACACAAATCTAGACTACCTTCAGCATATTATATGAGCAAAATCCTGCAGTATCTATTTACTCACACATGCTGGTAGGTGATAAGTTCATAGAATATGCACTACTCATAAGTAAAGATTTCCAAGGCCAGGTAATTGAAATCTGTTACCCGACATGTGACATATTGTGCATTATATTTAAACAGTAGCACTAAGAAGGCCTTTGTTGCAAGAACATTTAAGCCACAAAGCAAAGCGCTCAGAGTTGAGAAACATCAGAGCTAAGGTTGTCCTTGAAGCTAATGCCCTATGATACCATCTTTAATTACAATCTTCTATGTCTTTGTCTCCGTAGCTTTCACTGCAACAAAATGCTGCCTGGGTCTCACTGACAGCATTATCTTGCACTGTGCAGCCTATTACTTATGCTGATCAGCCGGGGGGGACGGTGGGGACAGGCACCTTCCCACAGCGCGCTGCTGGCTGCCGAGGAACGGGGAATCTGAGGACCAGGGACACGCACTGAGGTCTAGCAGGGATCACAGCTGCACAGTGATGGGTTCTGTCCTCACCAAGGAGGCTTCTCAGCCCTTGGCATCCCCGAACCATTTATTCCTCCTTACTCAGCTCTTCTTACTGCCGTTGCTCTCTCCATTCCTCTATATTTAAATTGAATTCCCTTCTCTCTCTCTCCTTGCCGGAGAGCCACACACAGCAGACCTTGTCTTGCAGGCGCGGAGGGGAAATCTGCAACAAGCCCTTTTATTTGGAGACCAACCACACAGAAATTTCTGCGGCTCGCAGCTGGAACATGCCCGACGTCGATGGGATTTTTAGATGTGAGAATTTAACAAGTCTCTACCGAGCATGTACAAACTGCAAAGACAGCCATGCTTATACACGGTCCAGATTTTGGAGTAATTTCACAGGTGTGTTGAAAAGTAAATTTCTGGTGTTTGGGTGGCTCCTTTTGCCAAATTTTTATTCTTTGTTTCCATGCATGGAGGTCCTACATTTTCTGAAAGAAACGTTTGAAAGAATTTGGCTTCCCGTAGACAAAATAACATACTTTCCCCTAACCTTGCTCTTGGAAAGAGATGCACCATTTTAGATTAAACTTGCAAAACAAAAAGTAAAACAAAACAAAAACAAAGTCAGCCTGTGCTGCTACCCAGCACAGGAAATTCAGCTTGATGCATTAAACTTTGGCAAATGTATAAGCAACTGACAACAAGTTATAATAATGAAAAAGTGTTGGGTAATCTCCGCACCTATAATTCATTACTCCTACACATTTTAAGATAATGGAAATTACTCATGTTCGTCAGGAATTGAATAGATGCCTCTGTTATTACTTGTATTATTCAGTTAGCAGCAGCAGCCAAATGTAGGTCTAACTGACTTTCATTAACTTCAACAGTATACTTGGCAGAATTAAAATCTATTCCAATTCAGCCCTTCTGTATTTCTCTCCTGATGTTCTGCATACAAACCTTAACCATGATCCTATCTTTGGGGATAATAAACTAAATCAACAGTGCATTTCATTTGCAGAGATTGTCATGTATGAGGCGCTTCCAGGTATGCAAATTTCCCAGGCAAATATTGAGCTATGGCTCTAAATGAAACTCGCAAAGATAAATCTTTATCTTTTGTATTTTAAAGGGCCTTTTTTTGTTGTTGTTCTAATAAGAAAGACCATGTAATGATCATGGCTAGAATGGCAGAATTTAGGCAGAATATAAATGAATTCTACCTTATTCAGGAGGCCAGCACAAAATGACTCACTTAAGTTCCTCCAGAAGTTAATATTCAGAGCAACAGTCAGGAATATAAAGTTTCATAATTTTGTTGTGTCCCTCACTGTCAGTATTGGCTCACTGGCAAATCTACTTTGCTTTTTGTGTTTGGTAGGTGTCCTGCCTGGAAAAGAGAACTCCAAATCAGCAAGGCACTTCAAGCACATATTTATTTTATATCCAAACATTTCAGTGACTTCCTGAATGGCAGGGAATTAGATGTGCTCTAGGAGTGCTGCCAGATCAGGATTTCAATCCGATCTTCAAACATGGATGCACGAATGGTTCAGCCATCTGCCTCTACATAGGTCTCACAGTTCTCTGAGTTTAAATGTTCTGGAAAACCTATTAATGCAACTTATGTCATGTCAGACATTATTGAAAGATCTCAGCAATCTCACCTGAAGCATTCGTCTCTCCCACTTCTGTCTTTCCAATAGCAAAGCCCCAAAGCCTATGTTTATCTTTGCATCTCCTGGTGTTACTACTCTCTCCTTCCGTTCTAAAACAATAAACACAAATTCACTTCATTTTCCGGCTGCTCCTGGCCTGCTTTTATCCTGCCCATCATCTTATACGCAGCACTGGGATTGCTGCTTGCACTCGGCCGGCAATGCCAGCCCTTAGCATCCATTTTCACCTGAGCTCTTTGCCATCCGCCTCTGAAGCAACGTCCCAGGGCACAGGCTTTTAGATAAAGTTGCCTGTTGATATATTTTCATTGTTAAGAAGCAAGCCTCCCAAAAACCTTTCAGTAACGTATTACCAAAAATGAATGCCACAACTCCCGTGCTTCAGGAGACTGTGGTTTACCTGGTCCTAGGGGTAACAATCCCATCCTGCCGTGTCCTTGAATTCAGGTGAGAATATGGAAATGGATGTGACTGTTAGCAAGTGTTTTTTTTTTTTTTTTTTTTTAAGATTGGTAGTTTTATTGTTGTTAGGTTAGAAGCATAAACATGGGCAATTTGAGAAGGCAGTAATAATTCTCTCACTGAACTGTCCTACCAAAAGGTTTATTTCAGATCATTGCCTGTTTGGATTCAAGCTGTTCAATGTAAGCTGCTTTATTTGTGTTTTGGTAGATTCTTCTCTTCCTTGGACAAGTTACTGAGGAAAATTTATCATCTCTTATTAGCTTTGAATGCGATGCCAAGGCTATCCCAACCTGGGAACAGATCACTTACTTATACAGCAAACGTCGCTGCAGCCAACAGCACCTCCCCACTCCCGCGATGCGACAGGAGCGTCCAGCTCTGCCGCGTTTGCAGGTGCCCAAAGCCAAGCATTATCTCACCTTGATTTATTGGTCATATCTTAATGGAGAAACAGCATTATTAAGAGCTCTTCTCCTTGGGTTGATCTCTTGCCTAATCCCTTGTGATTGTGCAAGGCACCTGCAGGACATGGCCACAACAAAAAAATGAAGGCTAGAAAAGTGCCTGGGACCTTGTTAAGAACATTTATCCTGAACTATTGGCTTATGTCTTTCTGCTGATATTTCCAACCTTTTCTGTCTTCTGTAGAGCTCCCACCTCTTTCTTACTCTTACCTAAAATGTCTGTAACTCCATGGCACATCCCACTGCAATGGTCCTTCAAAGCCCTGCCTGACTGCATTTAGGTGAAATTGTGCTGTCCTGGCTGCCAGAGAGTTCGACCTGAGAGCACTCTTCAAATCCAGGCAGTTATTGGTTAAATAATTGCCACCTTAAGAGGGTGTCAGAGCAAGACATTCAGTTTGGTGGACATTTTGGTTCTATTTTGGACTTTTCTGTAACTAATAACAAGATCAAAGATGCTACACGCAGGGGCCTCCCTAGGTCTTATAGGCTGCAGCACTTTTTTTTTGAAGAAATAAGGCCTTTGGTGAACTTCCACCCTTTTTGCACTGGCTCTCTTAATCCCACTCTAGTCTGGACCACGAGGAGCTGGAGTTGGCATGGGTTCCTCGGGGAGCTGAGGGCTTGGTGGTGATTCCTGCCTGACAGTCTGCCCTCATGCCTGCAGCTTTGTCACGTCGCCTGTCCCTAATCACAGTCCTCACTACAGCATTCCCTGGGGTGATGTGCACATTGTTTCAGATTCGTGCTGGGCCTCCTTGCCCCCACTCCTACAGAAACAGGGTGTCTCTAGGAGCAGGTGTGGGAACGCTTGCACGTGGCAGTGAAGCACCGCTGCTCCCCGTGGGGCTGTGCACGAGATGGTTCCTGCTGCAGCGCGGTGCTCCTGGCTGGAGGATGGAGAGCTCCTGGCACCAGCCTCTGTTATTTCTGTGACCTATAAGGACAATTTATTTTCTTGTCTTCACTCCTCATGCTCATTTTTACCTTTCCATATCATCTATCTAGCTTCTGGTCTTCAGTCCTGATTTTTCTTGTGTTAGTGTGTGCAGAGATTCATGCCTGGCGTAGGAGGGATTGCACCTAAGCAGCTGTAAGGACACACGTAGGTGTCTGCAGCTTAACCCGAGTCCTCAGTGGGCACCGCCTGTGTGGACACCAGGGCTGTGAGAAGTCTGTTAGCAGAGGCTGTATTGACCTGAGGGACACCTTGCCTTAGCTGGTGGCAGTTTTGGTCTGTGATAGATTCCCCTGAGTGCACAAATCCCTGATAAGCATGGATTTTAACCGGAATGAAGAAGCGAGCTTCATTTGTTTATTTAAAGCATGTGCCTGCAAGGTCTGAGTGCTAAAAAAAAAAAAAGGCTATAGCAAATCACCTATCCCGTGGTCTCTGATGGCCCTTAGGATACTTCTAGTACTCAGCTCTTTCCACTTTCCATTTGCTCTTCTGTATTATTTGTTTCTCTTGCTGCATTCTGTTTTCCTGCTATTAAGAATCAACATAGTCAATGCTATTTCTGATTTCTATTTTGACTTTGGGCAAGTTATAGCATGCTTTAACTCCTCTAACTCTGCAAATGCCTCCAAGACTTCATGTGAATGAGATGTCCATGGATATGTCCCAACTGGAGGTTTCCTCTCTTTACTTCATTGTATTTTATGGATCCACCCACAAACAGAGCTGAAATTATTGCTCAGCCAGATTGCAGTCCAGCCACCTGCCAAGGTAGAAGATATGCAAAAATGGGTGCAAACGTGGGCTAAACTCCTAAAGGGTACTTTAAGGAGAACAATTATATTAAGCAGCCCATTTCTGGGCAGAACTACCTGATCATCATAAGGAGTAGATCAGCAAAAAAACGGGTAAGATTCAGTAGGAAACACAACCTAAAAATCGTTGGCAAGGCTTGTCTGGAAGGTGGACACTGCAAAGGCAACTTGGCAACTGCTGACAAGCAGTGGGTCCCAGGAATGGGCTGCACGTGTTGGGAATGCTCCGGTCCCTGCCATGGCCCGTGGGGGTGAGGGACCCTGGCGTGTCCCAGCACAGGGCTGAGCCGGGGCTCCGCAGGGATCTCCAGGGATGCACATGGAGCGGGACGGGCTGCGAAGGCAGTGAGTGGGGTGACAGACTGCATGTGCTGAATTAATGTTTTTAATTATTATTATTTTTATACAAGCATGCTTTTTGTTTTGATAAGGAGGCAACTCAAATTTGACGGTGGATGGGACCCCAAGGTTGTCTGCAGACAGAAGCACTCTGCAAAGCACAGGGCAAACAGGGCTAGGGATGTTCCAACATCTGCAGGGGGAATCTCCTCGGGCTTCCCTGGGAGAGGGAGGAGATGGATGAGAGCAGGAAGATTGATGGGTTTGTTAAAGCAAGAGAGACCGTTATGGTCACCGGGACCATTTGACTCAGGCTACAAAATGCAGCCTGCAGCTTTCTGAATTAAATGACAAGTGGTAATTTGTGAGTGTGACTGATACACTTTGCTTTCCCGGTTATTGCTCCTTTCACATGTCCAAGGACTTACGTAATAAACGGACACATTTAGGGGTAGAAACGCACCGACACAGCCGAGTGTACGAGGCTGAGTGAGATTCCTGAGGGCTGCAATTCCACCATTTTCCCCAATTGAGAAATACCACAGACTAGTCATAGCAAGACTTCTTGTTTTGGCTTCTGCAGCGCACATTCCTGGTGCTGCCAATTCCTGCAGTATTTATCTTGAAGCTTTAGCTGCTGGATCCATATAAGAAGGTTCAAACCCCTGCTCTCCTTTGCTCATCAACTCCTCCTCTCCAAAAGTTCCCATTCCTCACGGTGACGGGAAAAAGTCCGAAAAACTGAACTGCGGGGAGAAAGCCAGTCGGGGAACCCAAACTGCCCCGTCTCGTTTCTAGCCTCCCCCCTTCCTGTTTTTCCAACACCCGATACCGCCTTCCCGGCTAACTCGGCAGAGTGGGAAGGAGCAAAGACGCGAAATCCGGCGGCAGAACGGTAGAAGCCCCAGATTTCGCTCGGAGCGAGGGCGACTTTCCCGGCAGCCGCTCGCTCGGGCGGCGCTGCTCATGTTTTCCACCGGGGGGGATTAGCCAGGGCAGCCCGGGGCGGGCAGAGGAGGAGGAGGAGGAGGAGGAAGGGGGGGAAAGTTGCTTGAATTTGCGAGGGGAGCGAGCGCGCCGCCTCCTTCCACTGGCTGGGGCAGCTGCCAATCTGTGTTGTAATCCTGCAGGAATCTCCGCCGGCTTTAACTGCGAGCCGCACTCGGCGCGCGCGGACGGCGGGGCCGGCACCGCGCAGCAGCAGCAGCAGCAGCAGCAGCAGCCGCAGGAGCTCGGCGGGCGGGCGGGCGGACAGGGCGCAGGGACAGGGACAGGGACAAGGAGCAGCAGCGGGCGCCCACCTGGGCGCTGCCGAGCGCGCCGC